>ML827556.1:78421-108028 GCA_009831015.1 Picea engelmannii | reverse complement strand
AAAAAATTGTGTTGGATTCTTATCAAATTTGTGGTAAAAAATTCTAGGCCACGTTAATGCATCATAAATGGAAGACACATACAATATGCCAAGTCGATGTGTCAACATGTTCTAGTATCACCCTATATCGTGCATTGAGGCACCCACTAATGCATTGTTACATGCATTAAAATGCACTACACTGAAACATTTCATGCAATGTGTTAACATTTATAAAACACACTAGTGCATCTATTCCAAACACATGCATCACCATCACAAGGAACTATTCCAAGGGGGTGTTGGAAAACCCAAAAATAAAATGAAATGCACTATGGATGAAGTTCTTCATTGAAATCCAACAATTTGGAAGCAAGGGTAGGAGGGATCTTGTGGAGGGGAAAAGAACACTGGGGCTTGAACGTGGTGGGAGAATTGTGGATTGTAAAAATGAAAAAATAGTTTGGTACCTAATTTTTTAATTAACCCTACCATAGTGTGCTTTGTATCCCATTGCATCAGTGAGGTTATAGGTTTTGGGTGCATCATAAATTTTTTTAAATAACCCGTTTTACAAAAATAGAACACAATTTCAATTTTTTTTATATAACCCCTACCACAATGCACCTTGTATCAAGATGCATCAAGTTGTATGTATATAGAAGCACTAGAGTGATTATAGGTTTAGTGTGCACATAGAGAAAAATATTTAAAAATGTTTGTTTTACAAAAATTCAAGTGTGGTTTGGTTAGATTTTTATTTAACCTATATCAATGCATCTTGACTGCCATCATACCTGTGCATATGTATATGTGCGCATCATGGAAGTTATAGATTTAGTGTGCACCACAAAGCAATTTTTTTTAAATGCTTTGTTTTACAAAATTCAAGTGTGATTTGGTAATTTTTTTATTAAATCTTTTCATGGTTCATCTTGTATCTAGTTGCATTGATGCATTTTTATATAGATTCTCAAGGTTGGTTATAAGTCTAGGGCAGTAACGATGTCTTAAGACATCCACTAATGCATTGTTACACATATTAAAATGAACTGCACCGAAACATTTCGTGCAATGCGTCAATGTTTATAGAACACACTAATGTTTTTATTCCAAACACATGCACCACTATCACAAGGCACATGTGACTTGCACTAAGTGATGAACTACATGGATATAATGCCTTGAAAATGGTGTCCATATCATCCTTTAGTGCACTAACTACCATAACAAATATGGTCACTAACCATTTTCAAATACTTGATGTCATTAATATGTTAATGAGAACCACTAGTAGAACAACCTATAAATGAACTACACGAAAATGTGCATAGAAATAATTGTCCACATTAAAGACATTTTTACCAATTGAAATGGAAAATATTAAATAGTGAACATGTAAATTAAGTTGTAGCAAAGAAATTGCCTAGTCTCGTCTCTACCATGAAGGCATGGTTGTCACGAAAAATCACAAACATAATCTGAGAGAGTGTTGAAAATAAAAAAATAAAATGAAATCCACTATGGATGAAGATTGTCATTGAAATCAAACATTTTGGAAGTAGAGACATTAGAGCACTTTTAGAGGGGAAAAAAACATCGGTGCTTGAAGGTGTTGGAAGCATCATGGATGATAAAAATGAGGAATCGGTTTGGCGATTTTTAAAAAACATTAACCCTACCACAACGTGCCTCGTTTCTTATCACACCAACATGGTTATATGTTTAGATGTATCATCGAGTAATTTTTTTAAATTAGCATATTTTACAAAAATAGAACACAGTCTGGTATTTTTTTATATAACCCTACCACAATACAACTTCTATCAAAACACATTAGGGCATATGTATATATGATCACTAGGATGGTTAGAGGTCTAATGTGCACCGCAAAGCAATTTTAAAAAAATATACTTTTTTTTGCAAAATTCAAGCATGGTTTGGTACAATGGCGACAATGGAAAGGTCATGGCAGAAAAATAAAAAATTGAATTAATGTAAAATTGCTTGTATGATTTGGTTTCTTAGTACTAATACATGATTGTATAAGTCATGTCCCTTTTCCTTTCAATTGTTTCAAAGTTTAACATAGTCATTTCCATATGACAAGTCGATTAATGCTTAAAACAAACTCACTAATGTTAAAAGTTGGCATCACTTAGCTTGAGAGTTTTAACATCGATTGAAATTTGCAAATCTTTAACTTTAAACTAAAGATTAAAAAAAAATGTAACTCAATATTTATGTTGCTATGAGTCCAAATAACAGATCAAAGTCTTTGATTGGTTCACATAAAGTGATTTGAAATGAAAATGAAAATGAAAAAAAATAATACATTGAAAATGAAAAAAATTAGTACATTGTGAAATTGAAAATAAAATAATTTCACATATCATTAATTTATTTTTCTCAAATTAATATTAATGAAAAAGATAGTAAACTAATTACTATAATACCCTACTTTTAACAAAGAGTAATAATAATTACTTCCTAATTAAATCCATCCATTCAAACTTGGATCATGTTCCAGAAGCTTTCACGCATTTTGTACCACACACATTTCAATTTCAAAGAATAATTCTCAATTAACAAATAGGCAAATAATACTTCCACTTCATTTTGGTTTTAGATGTTGATCATCAAACCACCATATTCCATTTGACCCTAGTAAATTTATGCATACATCACCTCCTTCCCTTTGTTCATCATAACTTATATATGGATTCAATATTTTCATCATAACTATAGTCGACTATCTTTGTAAAAGTACACGGGTAGGTCAAACAATAATAATAATATCATAGTGAAACTTTTGAGACACCTTGGGCGATGGAGGGATGCTATTGGTCGTATGCACTTTTTCACTTTTGAGACACCTTGGGCGATGGAGGGATGCTATTGGTCGTATGCACTTTTCCCTGGTCAGGTATGGATAAGTAAGAGCAAGAAAGTAAATAAGTTTGGATTTCCTTTCTAGTGGGATAAGTTTGGATTTCCTTTTCAATGGGATTCGAATCTTGGTGTACAATTAAAGGTTTGATATTGAACTCCACTATAAAACATTTGATTGAATAAGTTGATTTGTTTAATAAAAAAAATTATAGTTTAAAGAAAATTTTCATATAAATTGAATTTTATGAAAAATATTGAATTCAACCTTTTTAAATCCACTTTTTCATTAAAAAAAAAATCAAAAGAAAATGCTTCACCAACATGAAAGAGCTTGTTAATTGATTTTTTATTTTAATATAAGTAGCCAAACAACATTTCACCTAAAATGACTTGTGTTCTAAATTCTAATATATAAATTCCAAGCTAACATCAACATGATAAGCATGGAGCAACAATCACATCTACCTATAATTACACTTATAACCAAATAAAGAATGGTTACAATCAATTAATTTATATTCTACTCATCGATGTTGTTGGAAATGCCCCCTTTGCTAGAATACCAATACCACAAATGCATGGAAACATCGAAATGGGTATAAAATGTCGTCGAATGTATCGTACAACATTTCCAAAACTGGTATGGTTATTGGCATTTCCAAGGTGTTTTGGTTATTTTTAGTGACATTTCAGAGATTTTTATAAAGTTTCCAAGTTGAATTAAAGGTTGGAGAAGGGCATGGGATCTATAGGAAAATGTTTCCTTGTTCATGCTAACGAACCTTTAAGACAAAACAAATATAGGGGATTGAGGTTTGAGGAGTTTGTGATCTTAGTAATTAATCATAATTAAGTAAATTTTGACATTCTCATTTATCTTACCCTTTCTATCCTTTTACTTAAATTTTTAGCAATTATCATTAATTGTTGGATAATACCTATTGTTGGAGCTAGGGAATTAAAAACATATATTTTTATATAATAAAAATTACCATATATGTATTGATCTAATTGGATAAGAGATTGGAGATCTTATTGTCAGCTTCGCTATTCCCAATGTTTTATATGGCAACATATCCAAACTTTTTCTCGTATACAGTCTTTTTGATTCATATATTTTTCCTATATATTGCTTGAAGGTGGATTAATGCTAGCATTAGTTCGAATGTTTGTATTAGCATTTTCTGCTAGCTGAATATATCCCTAAGTTTTAATATGTAGTAAGCATATTGAAATGTTTTGATATCCAAGCTTTATAGTGATTGAGAATTCCAAAGTTTATAACGTCCTTGCCGGATGTATTTGTATTGAAATGTATTGACACTTTTTTTGAGATGCCTCAATAGGCCTGACAGCTTAAATGTTTACATGACGCGACGTCCTCCAACAGGCCTGATAGATTAAATGTTTACATGACGTGACGTCCTCCAACAAGCCTGACAACTTAAATGCTTGCATATTGTGAGGTCCTTAGAGAGCCTAACAGCCTTAAATGTTTATCTAAATACGCTTTTCAGAGTACATTTTTGTTAAGGTCCTAACCTGCACATAGGTAGATCAATGTATTCGGATGTAATAGGTCAATATTAATAAGGCCTTTCAATAAAATAGAATAAGGCGGATGTAAGAAGACCTAATAGAAGCTTCCACTTCTAGAAGGATCTTCCTCTAGATGCTTCTCTTAATAGACATATTTAGTATAAATAAGGGTCGAGGGTATGAAAACCCTAGCTGGGAGATTATTGTAACAGAGTGTTGCTCGACTGGAGGTTGCCCCCTAGAAGAGGCCTGTGAACATTGCTTTCTGAATCAAAGTGTTATTTTAGTTGTTGTTCTCATATTATTTCTGTGTTATTATGGAGATTATGCTGGTTATATTACTGTTATTCTGCCATTTCTAGCATTTTATTTTTGTTCTGCGTTTTTATTATATCTGGTATCTTGCATTTTTCCTCGAAATTTTCCATACAGTTACAGTGAATTTGCACAGTATTGTTGTGCACCGCCAATTGAATAGCCATTGTATGTTTCATCCTTCTTCTACCTTTGCAATGCAATTTTATCATCGTTAAAGATACATACATTGTTTACTAGTTCGGTGACTGCTTCTTCTTCGTTGGTTTGTCAGTTGCTGCTTGTTGTTGTTTCACTTATGTGTTTCATCGTTTCGAAGTAAGTTTCGGTAAGTTTCGATGCCATAGTTTCATTTTCTATTTCTTGTTTGTTGTTCAGTGTTTGCAGTTTGCAAGTAAGAATGTTTTCATATTTGTAGTGACATGGTCCTCGTATGTTTTTGGCTCCTTCTGTGCTTGGGCTGTAGTTTCGTAATCGTTGGAGATACATATGTTGTTTTCTAGCTCGGTGGTTCTTGTTAGTTCATTGGTTCGTGGGTTGTTGGTTCTATTTTTTGGCTCAAGTTTACGCTTTGGGGCCCTAGGGTTGCAGTTCAAACTGTTCATGCTTTCTCGCTGGTTTGGTGCTTGTTGTTTTTTTTTGTTTGATTCGGCCTTGCAGGGTTGGGGTCTAGCACCGGTGGTTGGAGCTTTTTTTTTTCTTTTTTTTTTTGGATTATTATTGTTTTTTGGGGTGCTTTACAGTGTTCATCCCTGCACCCACGAGTCAACATGCAGTTCTATTATTTTCCCTGTCTACTGAGGTCGATGTTTGTTCTTCTGTGAGATTTTGTTGGTGCTTTGGTGATGGCATGAAAGAAAATAGTTGCATGCAAAATTGTTCAATGATTACATGTGAAATTGCAATATCCATTGTTTTATTGTTAGAATAAAGCATATGTGGGCTACATTTATAAACCATGTATGGTCAGATGTGCCCATATGACATTACATGTTCTTTCTCCTCTACACAGACTGGTGTGCACACGATACAATTTGTGTTGTGTTTGAGATATGATATGTACAACAAAGATTCTGTAAAATTATATTTGGATGTCTGGAAGCATGTCTTGGTAGTTTGCCATGGAAAACCAAAAACTTGTATCGTGGGCACAACAATCTGTGTAGAGAATAAAGAACATGTATTTCCATCAGTGGAAGCATATATTGATAATTTATCACGGAAAACCAGAAATCGTTTAGCTACGATCATGCAATTTCGTGATATTTTGTGGCTTGTAATATATTTTGGGCAGGGAAAAAAAAATTACACGTTTATAACTATGGATGGAGAAGCGCAAAGGTTAATGTTTATGCCTATATTCTAGATTGTTTGTTGAGTTTGTTTTGCTGTATGTACATATTTCTTGTTCTCCGATGCATACCATCTTCCATTCATGTTCATTGTATTTTGTGCGTTCCCACATTCAAACAAACAGAATAGCTGGAGAAAATGAGAGAGTCTCGACTGCATCAGTTGAAGAGGATATAGAAAGGTGCATGATTGTACTATTATTTCATATTGCATTGTTTTGTATTTCATTTATGGTTTGTATATATGTTCACTGTTTATTATATGTACATGTTGCGTGCCTTCCTACATGGTAGCTTATCTTCATTACATGCCTTCCTGCATACTAACCTACTTTGTGTTCATTGTGCTTTCGTTGCATTGCTACATTTAAACAAACAGAATAGTTGGAGATGATGATGGGCTCTTTCGTGGGTAAATAACCTTATTTCTCTTTCTTTTACATGTATGTCTTCATTACAAGTTATCTTCAATACATGTCTTCTTGAATACTAAGCTACTTCATGTCTGGTGTGTTTTCACTGCATTGTTGCATTTAAACAAACAGAATGGTTGGAGAGGACGATGGACTCTTTGGTGGGTAAATAGACTTGTTTCTCTTTCTTTTATATGTCTGTATTCATACTAACTTGCCTTCATGTCCATTTCATATTCGAAATTGTTGCCTTGGAAAAAACAAGTTGCTTGGACAAGAAGATGAATTGTTCAATGCAACAGCAGAGGGTTCTATGGTACAATCTTCTAAAAGGTATACCAACTATGTTGGTAAATTAAATATACAAATCGGGTGGGGGCATATAATATTAGACTTGAAAACGATGGCTTGGCAGCAATGGGCCTTTCTTCCCTCCCTATTTCAACTTTTTCCATTTTCTATTATCCCTTTTTTTTCTAATTCATCTGCTTAGTGTGCTTTTCGAAAATGCCTTGGTGTGTCGGTTGGCGGACTAATGGTTTCACATCTGTGGTCGCTCTTATACCTTATTCCATAGTTACCCAATTTTTCGATTGCGGGTGTCGGGTTGGGAGGTTCAATATTGTTCCCTTGGCTTCTGGAGGTCCGTGATATACATATTGGCCATGGTGCCCTGCCCTCATGCCCTATTTACTGTTAAACATTTCTCTAGTTAAAAAAATCAAATGCATACAATTTTACGATTATTTAGTGCTTCTGATGGACAATATACAATGCATATGCTTGTTTAGTCCTAATGTTCATTTGCACATGCTTGCATCAGAAAAATTTGGACTAGTGACATGGGCATGAGCAGTCATTCATCCCAGACATCAGCAGACTGACAAGGCCAAAGGTAAAGATGCATATGCTTTGCTCTTACTATGTTTACTAAACAAATATCCTCGACTATATATTCATCTACAACATGGTGGATATGTTGATGTCATCTGCAATACATGGTTTGCAGCTCACAAGAAATCTCAACAAGTACAAGTGAGACGTCGAACATGCTACATTTTCCGCAGAATAAGAGGTGTGGTTTGAAAACTCTGGCTCCATAGTTCATCGAGGCTATGCGTGTACTTGTAGATTTATGCCAGTGAAAGAAGAATACAAAAAAAAAAATGCACAATACCATTCACTTTAGTTTTCCTGTTCAAAAATTGTCACCAGGTCTAGAGTTGTAACATCCAAAGTACTATCAATAGAGGGCTTGAACATCCGTCGACCTGGAGAAGTGTTCGTCGAGTACATAATGGTCATCTATAGCACCTACTTGGACAAGGAAAACAAAAGTAGATCCATTATGTGTGCTGACATGACAGACAAGTTGTCATGATGACAATGACACTGACTGTTCCTCCACAACTTGTCCAGAAACATGCAGAAAAGATATTGTCGAGTAATGGGATATCCTTTATAAATTTTAATATATTTCCCAAAACGGTATATGACCGTGGTGATTGTGATCGAATTATTTCACTCAACGAAACAAGCATTGTGGAAAAAATTTCCATTGTTTGTTCAGAATATCATTTTGTTCCAGACTCGACTATCAACCAGCTTGCACAGAGCACTGATATTTACCCAATCGGAACGATTGGCGTAGCTATCACACAGGCGAGAAAACTTGTCTCACAACGCATTCTCTGTATAAAGGATGGAGAGTTGGACAATGACAAGGAAATGGTACTGCTTTTCATATTCAGTTTTGTCCTTTACTTTCGCATGTGCATGTATCTCGGCTAAGTTACACAAATATTGCACTGTTCCATGTTGCAGGTACAATTGTTCGATACCTATTCAAATTTGTTTTCGTAAATGGAACAACAATTGCATAAAGGGAATATTCCACTTATGTTGTTCAAAAATATAACAAAGAAAAGGGATGTTAGAGAAAGGATCTTTCGGACAACTCAGGCAACGTTTGTAACAGAGTTGTGAGCAGATATAGTAGAGGATCTGAAGAAACTAGCTATCTCTACAACTGTTGTGTGTATACATCCACAAAATCATCCTCACTTTTCTTATATAAATAGCCTTCAAAAAATTTATGTGGCCTGTTTAAATTTTTTTTTTTTTTTTTAAGTGGAGGGCGGGGTGCAGTTGTGTATTATATTATTCAATGTATTAATTCCTATGCTCGCATTCCCGGGTTGAAGGCGTTTTAGTTGCAACCAATGTGTACTTGACCCCCTTTGAACCTGTATGTGCAAAATGCAACTCTCCTGCTTCTGCCTCCGCTTTGACAAGTGATGATACAATTGTTTGTCTGTGATGCGGTGAAAAAATTCCATATGTATATGGACATTGCGTCAATGTTGTCATCTGAACCGTGGGAAACACAATCGTGCATTGTATGGTTAGGAAACCTATGTTACAAAATGTGCTTCCTAAGTTGGCAGAGTTGTCATATGAAACATATCTACAGAAAAATGAAAGCAATGTCACATGTGGGACCTTCAGATACATAACAAATTCACCTTAAATGAGGACAATGCAATTTTTCATATCGGCTGAAGAAGGGAAAATATATATATATATATATCAAACTTTTGCAGGAAACGAAACTACCTCATGTGTCTCTATAATATTTCTTCAACATCCAGATGAATGTTTGTCAGACTCGAGTAGTTGGGATTGCACACGCATAAGATTGTTCGGTCCAAAAAATGGGAAACATGACAGCAAACCCCATATATCCCATGGCCCCGATTATTTTCTACTGGGAACATATACCAGATGCAAGAGACAACGAATGCGGCGATGCCTTTTCTTTGTATATCAAATTGTTTGGTGCAAAGGTCGATGGGTCTTGGTCTATGGAACCTTCTGGGAACTTTCTTGCAGCCTGTTTGAAGTTTGGTTGGTTCTTGGTTGTGTGTTTCGTCTGTCAATTTGTATACCACAGAACTCTAACTATTGTTTGGAGGACACAGAACAATATAATTGAATTTTTTAGCCAACTGGCCTGCAAATCCGTCTAATAATTTCTATGGCACTCTGGCGCAAATGTAGTATGTGGCTTGTTTTAGTAGTTTTCCTTGATCGATGAACTTGGTAAAATTAATGTCCTGAAATAATTTTAAATCAACGAATATATACTATGTGAAGTGAAATTGTGCTATCATATCAACAAGAGGCCCTTAAAATTCAAATTGGTCATTGTTTTGGCATTTTTTCTTAATCGATGAACTTGGTCAAATTAATGTCCTGAAATGATTTGAAATCAACGAATATATACTGTGCGAAGTGAAATTGTGATATCATATGAACAAGAGGCCCTTAAAATTCAAATTGGTCATTGTTATGTTTGCGGTGATAGAATTAAAAAAAAACTTTCTTTTGTTTCCTTCATTTTTTAAAAAATAAGTGATTTAACATCCTTTGATAATTTTATGTAATTCGATTGTACAATATCAATATTTGATATTAATAATTTAGTATTTGAAAATAATGTTTTAGATCAAGTTAGATAGGATGACCATTCGTAAACAATCGCAATCTTGAACCCGACAGTCCTGGAGTCCTGTCGATTTGTATGTCGCGGAACTCCGAGTGTTTTGGAGGACATAGGACAATAGAAGTGCAATGTTGAGCCAACCACCTTGCAAGTTTGTCTGTCAATTTGTATATCGTGGAATTTTGGGTGCTATTTGTAGGACACAGAACAATAGAGGCTCAATTTTGAGCCCTCCAGGCCGAGAATCCGCGACCCAAAAAGTGGCTAAGTATGGAATGAGGGATCCACATATTCTCTATAAAATCTCATGTCCATACTTTATATAAGTACATGTTTACTATGTATTGCTCATTTTTCAAAAAACCTTTATATTACTGGCCTAACCAAATTGTACAATTTTTCTTGTCTAATTAAATTCTACAATATCAATATTTAATATTAATAATTTAGTATTGAAAATAATGTTTTTAGATCATGTTAGATAGTTGATAGGGATTACCATCCGTAAACAATGGAAAACTTGAACCCGCCATCCCTGGAATCCATTTTTCAATTTGTATATCGCGGAACTCTGAGTGCTATTTGGAGGACACAGAACAATGGAAGTGCAATGTTGAGCCAAGCAGCCCGCAAGTCCTCTTGTCAATTTGTATATCACGGAATTGTGGGTGCTATTTGTAGGCCGCGGAACAATAGAGGCCCAATTTTCAGCCTGCCAACCCGAGAACCCGCGATCCAAAAAGTGGCTAAGTATGGAATGGCAGATCCATACATGATCTATAAAAATTTCATGGCCATACTTTATAAGAGTACATACTTAGTATGTATTACTCATTTTTCAGAAAACTTGTAGGTGTTGAAGTTGGCGGATTCAGGACTTCATATTTCACTTACTTTTATATCACCAGGTAGACTAACCGCTTCCTCGTTTGATATTGTAATAAACCAATATAAACTGGCCCAAGTCCAATTGTGCCATGACATCAAAAGGAGGCCCTTAAAATTCAAATAGATGGCAACTTCGCTTGTCAATTTGTATATCGCAGAACTGTGGGTGCTATTTGTAGGGCACGGAACAACAAAGACCCAATTTTGAACCCTCCAGCCTGAGAACCCGCCATCTAAATAGTGGCTAAGTATGGAATGAGGGATTCATACATGCTCTATAAAATCTCATGTCCATAGTTTTTAAAAGTACATATTTAGTATTTATTACTTTCCTCTGAATGTTGTTGAGAAGACACGGAACAATAGAACTGCAATGTTGAGTGACCCGGTCTGCAAGTTCGGCTAGCAATTTGTATATCGCGAGACTTTGGGTGCTATTTGTAGGATACGAAGCAATAGAGGCCCAGCTTTGAGCCCGCCAGACTAAGAACCCGCAATCAAAAAAGTGGCCAAGTATGAAATGTGGTATCCATACAAGCTCTATAAAAACATCATGTCCATACCTTGTAAGAGTTCATACTTAGAATGTATTACTCATTTTTCGGAAAACTTCTACCTGCGGAAGTTGATGGATTCATGACTTCGGGTTTCAATTACTTTTATATCACCAGACTGACTGACCGCTTCTCCGTTTGATATTGTAATAAACGAATATAAACTGGCGCAAGTCCAATTGTGCTATTACATCAACACGAGGCCCTTAAAATTGAAATAGTCTGCAAATCCTCTTGTCAATTTGTATATCGCAAAACTCTAGGTGCTATTTGTAGGGCACAGAACAACAAAGGCCCAATTTTGAGCCCGCTGGCCTGAGAACCCTCGATCCAAAAAGTGACTGAGTATGGAATGAGGGCTATGTATATGCTCTATAAAATCTCAAGCCCATACTTTATAAAAGTACATATTTGGTATGTATAACTTGTTTCTTGTGAAATTTTCTAGGTGCGAAACTTGACGGATACACGTGTTCAGATTTCCACCCATTTTTATATCAGCAGTCCGACCGACCTCTTTCCCATTTCATATTATACAAAATCTTTGGAAGGCAAGTTTTCGAATACGTGGGTTTTTCTTTGAAATAAGATATTTCACATCCTTTTATAATTTTATGTAATTAAATTGTACAATATCAATATTTAATATGAATACTTTAGTTTTGAAAATAATGTTTTTTGGTAGTGTTACATAATTCATAGGGATCACCATCCCTAAACAATCACAAGGTTGAGCCCGCCGGCCCTAGAGTCCATCTGTGAATTTGTATATGACGAAACTCCGAGTGTTATTTGAACGACGCGGAACAATAGAAATGCAATGTTGAGCGAGCTATCCTGCAAGTCCACCTGTCAATTTGTATATCGTGGAACTCTTGGGTGCTATTTGTAGCTAATGAAACAATAGAGGCCCAGTTTTGAGCTCGACATCCTGAGTGCCCATGATCCAAATATTGACTTAAGTATGGAATGCGGGAACAGTACATGCTCTATAAAATCTCATGTCCGTACTTTCTAAAACTAGATTTTATGTATTACTCAATTTTTTCAGAAAATTTCCTGGTAAGGAAGTTGGCGGATTCACGTATTCAAATTTCACTTACTTTTATATCACCAGCCCGAACGATCGACTGCTTCCCCGTTTCATATTGTACAAACCTCCTTGTCTAATTAAATTGCACAATACCAATATTTAATATTAATCATTTAGTATTCAAAATAATGTCTTTAGATAATGTCCAACAGTTAATAGGCATTAGCATCCATAAAAAATCTCACTCTCGAGGATGTCAGCCCTAGAGTCTGTCTATCAATTTTTATATTGCGGAACTCTGAGTACTATTTGTATGACACAAAACAAAAGGAGTGCAATTTTAAGTTAGCCACCCCGCAGGTCCACTGGCCAATTTGTATATCGGGAATTCTAAATGTTATTTGTAGTCCATGGAACAATGGATGTCCAATTTAGAGCCCGCTAGTCTGAGCACCTGCAATCCAAAAAGTGGCTAGTATGGATTGCAAGATCCGTACATGCTCTATAACATCTCATGTTCATACTTTATAGTACATATTTAGTGTGTATTACTCATTTTTTGGAAAATTTCTAGTTTCTCGTTTCTCTCTGATTTCCCTTTTTGAAATGTGGGTTCCTACATAGGGAGGTTTAACATTGTGTTTCCATTGTTTCGCCACCTGCAAGTAGCACCCGAACTTCGCGATTTACAAATTCGCAAACAAACCCCCCTTCATCTCATATGCTTTCTCTTTTTGTTTACTTGGTCCTTTTTCCCAATGTCTCATGCTTTTATATATAGAACCCGAGGTTTAGCAATATACAAATTTCCCTCACGCCATTGCACTTCTGTTGTTCCCCTATGCACAAAAAAAACCCTAAATTCCACGACATACAAATTGACGGTCGATATCTATCACTGAGATGCAATATGACCATCGGCCCTTCACGTCTCCTGCATATATCTCCTGCCCTTTTTCTTTTGTAACATGCTCGACCGCTTTCCATACTTAGGTATTTCTTGGAATCGGTTTCATGGGTTGGTCAGTGCGCGAAATGTACAATGCTTCATCGCAATTCACCATCACTAATGCCTTCGTACTTGTTTCCAAATATGCAATAATTAAGCTTTAATGTTAGTAGTCCATCCTGCTGAACAATAGAGGCCCAATTTTCAGCCTGCCAACCCGAGAACCCGCGATCCAAAAAGTGGCTAAGTATGGAATGGCGGATCCATACATGATCTATAAAAATTTCATGTGCATACTTTATAAGAGTACATACTTAGTATGTATTACTCGTTTTTCGAAAAACTTGTAGGTGTTGAAGTTGGTGGATTCATGACTTCAGATTTCACTTACTTTTATATCACCAGGCAGACCGACCGATTTCCCGTTTGATATTGTAATAAACGAATATAAACTGGCCCAAGTCCAATTGTGCCATGACATCAACAGGAGGCCCTTGAAATTCAAATAGTTGGCAAGTTCGCTTGTCAATTTGTATATCGCAAAAATGTGGGTGCTATTTGTAGGGCACGAAACAATAGAGGCCCAATTTTGAACCCACCAGCCCGAGAACCTGCAATCCAAATAGTGGCTAAGTATGGAATGAGGGATCCGTACATGCTCTATAAAATCTCATGTCCATAGTTTTTAGAAGTACATCTTTAGTATGCATTACTCGTTTCCTCTAAATGTTGTTTAGAAGACATAGAACAATAGAACTACAATGTTGAGCGACCCAATCTACAAGTTCGGCTGTCGATTTGTATATCGCGGGACTTTGGGTGCTATTTGTAGGATACAGAGCAATAGAGGCCCAACTTTGAGCCCACCAAACCAAGAACCTGCAATCAAAAAAGTGGCCAAGTATGAAATGCGATATCCATACAAGCTCTATAAAAACATCATGTCCATAACTTGTAAGAGTTACTTAGAATGTATTACTCGTTTTTCAGAAAACTTCTACCTGCGGAAGTTGGTGGATTCACATCTTCAGGTTTCAATTACTTTTATATCACTAGACCAACCGACCGCTTCTCCATTTGATATTGTAAGCAACAAATATAAACTGGCGCAAATCCAATTGTGCTATTACATCAACACAAGGCCCTTAAAATTGAAATAGTCCACAAATTCGTGGAACTTTGGGTGCTATTTGTAGGGCATGGAACAACAGAGGCCCAATTTTGAGCCCGCCAACCCAAGAACCTGCAATCCAAAAAGTGACTAAGTATGGAATGAGGGTTGCGTACATGCTCTATAAAATCTCATGCCCATACTTTATAAAAGTACATATTTGGTATGTATAACTTGTTTCTTGCGAAATTTTCTAGGTGCGGAACTTGACGGATACATGTGTTCAGATTTCCACCCATTTTTATATCAACAGCCTGACTGACCTCTTTCTCATTTCATATTATACAAAATTTTTGGAAGGCAAGTTTTCGAATACGTGGGTTTTTCTTTGAAATAAGATATTTCACATCCTTTTATAATTTTATGTAATTAAATTGTACAATATCAAGATTTAATATGAATACTTTAGTTTTGAAAATAATGTTTTTTGGTAGTGTTACATAGTTCATAGGGATCACCATCCCTAAACAATCGCAAGGTTGAGCTCGCCAACCCTGGAATCCATCTGTGAATTTGTATATGGAGGAACTCTGAGTGTTGTTTGAACGACGCAGAACAATAGAAATGCAATGTTGAGCGTGCTAGCCCGCAAGTCTGCCTGCCAATTTGTATATTGCGGAACTCTTGGGTGCTACTTGTAGCTAACGAAACAATAGAGGCCCAGTTTTGAGCCCGCCAGCCCTAGTACCCACGATCCAAAGATTGTCTTAAGTATGGAATGCAGGAATAGTACATGCTCTATAAAATATTATGTCTGTACTTTCTAAAACTAGATTTTATGTATCACTCATTTTTTTCAAAAAATTTCTTGGTAAGGAAGTTGGCGGATTCATGTATTCAGATTTCACTTACTTTTATATCACCAGCCCGACCAACCGACCGATTCCTTGTTTCATATTGTACAACCCTCCTTGTCTAATTAAATTGTACAATACCAATATTTAATATTAATCATTTAGTATTCAAAATAATGTCTTTAGATAATGTCCAATAGTTAAAAGGAATTAGCATCTGTAAAAAATTGAACTCTCGAGGATGCTAGCCCTGGAGTCCGTCTGTCAATTTGTATATTGCAGAACTTCGAGTACTATTTGTATGACATGAAACAAAAGGAGTGCAATTTTGAGTGAGCCACCTCGCAGGTCCGCTGGCCAATTTGTATATCAAGAATTTTGAATGCTATTTGTAGGCCACGGAACAATGAATGTCTAATTAGAGCCCGCTAGTCCGAGCACCCGTGATCCAAAAAGTTGTTAAGTATGGAATGTGGGATCCGTACATGCTCTATAACATCTCATGTTCATACTTTATAGTACATATTTAGTGTGTATTACTCGTTTTTCAGAAAATTTCTAGTTTCTCTTTTCTCTCTGATTTCCCTTTTTAAAAAGTGGGTTCCTGCATAGGCAAGTTTAACATTGTGTTTCCATTGTTTCGTCGCCTAGAAGTAGCACCCGGACTTCGCGATTTACAAATTTGCAAACAAATCCCCCTTCATATCGTATTCTTTCACTTTCTATTTACTTGGTTCTTTTTCCCAATGTCTCATGCTTTTATATACAGAACCTAAGGTTCAACAATATACAAATTTCCCTCTCGCCATCACACTTTTGTTGTTCCCCTACACACAAAAAACACCCTAAATTCCATGACATACAAATTGACAGTCGATATCTGTCACTGAGATGCAATATGACCATCGACCCTTCACGTCTCCTGCATATATCTTCTACTCTTTTTCTTGTGTAACGCGCCCGACCACTTTCCATACTTAGGTATTTCTTGGAATCAATTTCGTGGGTTGATCAATGCGCAAAATGTACAATGCTTTGTCACAATTCGCCATCACCATTGCCTTCATACTTGTTTCCAGATATGCAATAATTAAGCTTTAATGCTAGTAGTTCATCCTGCAGGAACTGTTAAGATTGTCATTAATGTCTGGAAGTCCGAAGAAGATTTGTCATTACTACGAATTAAACTAATATTTACACACAAGTATGTTATCCTTTCCAAGTATTCATTTCAAACACGATGCAATATGTTTTTTGTGCGTCGACGAGTTGGCGCTTTTAAGAAATTTCTAATTCTTAATGTCTCTTCATCGTCACCGCGACCTTCTCACTTTTTTCTAATTATGCAATTCGTGATCTGTGATGGTGACAATTCATTCCGCATGAACCATAGAGATTTTCATTGATCAGAGAAAGGCTCGAGGAGATATTCCATTGATACGCATTAAACCATAATTTACGGAGGGTTATATTATCCCTCCCCGATTTTCATTTCAAACATCGTCTCGAGAAAATGGAAATTCTTGTTAAGTTGTGGCAACAGTTCTGTCCAGATACAGTAAACACATTGCAGCATAATGGCTAGAGTTTCCACTATTCTAGGGCATATTATTACTACTCATCTCCCTCCTCCCAAGAGAAAAAAAGGAGATGGTCCCTTGGTACACCGAGAGATATATTTCAAGACAAAGAATTCCAAGGAAACCTTGCCTGCTTAGAGAATCTACCCAGTTGCATTCATGGATGGTGCAGAGGTTGATGTCATGAATTTTGAGCCGGAAGAAGATGATTTGATGGGCGATGATACGGCAATGGATGATAGAAATGCAGAGACTCTTCCCACTCCTATGCCCAAATTGAAATCAACCATAATAGATGCAACTTCTCGTCTCAGTGATGGTCATCTTGACAACACCAAAAGGAGTTTCAGAAAAGAAACTGATGCTAAACACAATAGCCTCTTTGCAACACGAAAGTAGGAATTCCAAAGTTCCAAATTAGTCTATTCTGGGCCAAAGAGTTTCACTGTAAAGTAATGATGTGTTGATGTTCCCAGAGATATATTTCAATCCAAAACATTATTCACTTGTGGGACTATTGTCCTATTCTCTAGATATACAATTAATATCTTCGGGAATTAGGTCCAAAACTCTCACTATTGCAAGTCATTTTTCTACTAGTCATCTCCTTCCACCCAGAATGGACTAATTTGGGCCTCTGAAATTCCACATGCAACCTGTGCTCCTGAGTTTTTTTCGACTATACAAAGACAGTTTCAGCTAAGAGCTATTCCATTTGCCCTGCAACTTTTTTCGTCTTCTTCCTCATGGGAAGCTTCTGAAAACTATCAATTTCAGCATAGGATGATTCATTGAGGAGAAAACTATGAGGATCTTGCATATTGTGGATCCTGTGCCTGTGTTTGTCATAGATACATTCAATTTTTTGGCCCGAAGAACTAGGTCCAATTTCTAAGGATAGATATACAATACTCAGTGTTTTTCTTATTTTTTTAAATGGATTTTCTATTAAAAAAAATTGCCTTGGACTCTTCGTTGTTGCTTCTTTTCTAGATTTAATACATGTTCTCATTGGCATGGTTCAGTGCTCTCGTACTTCTTCGATATTGTGTTTACTTAGGTTATTTTTTTCTATTATGGGACATCTAACAATTATATGACAATGTACTGTGTCAATCCACCAGCCTTTTATGCAAACAAAAAATGGATTACATTGTTTCAAACCAACATTCAATTCTATTCGTAATGCAGATAGAACATAGCAATACCAATGTACAATCTTGCAGCAAAATCATTGTTTTTGTTTCTAGACATGCAATTATTAAGTTTTAATGCTAACAACACATAATTCAAGAAGTTTAATACTTAAGTTAATATATTGCAGTCATGGAAGAATGTCTCAAGAACACAGTTACACCCACACATTCCAATCAAATATAATCTTCAACAAAGCATTTGTTGGCAATTAGCAGAAAATGAAGTTTATTAGTTAAGTTAATATGTTACAGTCATGGAAGAATGTATCAAGAACATACTTAAACGCACAGGTTGCAATAAAATCTAATCTTCAACAATGAATTTGCTGACAATTAGTAGAAAATGATGGTTTTGCAACAATGGGGCTTCTTTGAAACTAATTCGCACTTACAAAAATTGCCTTCTGCCTTTCTATTTTCCCACTATTTTATTCCCTATAGTTTCTCTTCCTGTTTACTTAATCATTTTTTTCCCAAAAATGCCTTGTTGTGTGGCTTGGTGGATTCACGTGTTTCCAATGAGCACTTCCCCTTTATTTAAATTGACCCTCTATTGTTTTGTGTCCTACAACTAGAACCCAGAGTTCTGCGATATACAAATTGACAGGCGGACTTGCGCGCTGGTTGGGTCAACATTGCACTTCTTCTTTTCTGTGACCTCCAAACAACATTCAGAGCTCTGCGATATACAAATTGACAGATGGGCTCCAGGGCTAGCAGGCTCAATATTTCCTTTGTTTACGGATGGAAAAGTGATAAGACGATCCATACCACATTTTCCCCACATAAGCTATATTAAAAGGGCAAAGCATTTCCTCTATAGTTTCATGTCCTGCAAACAACACCCACAATTCTACACTATAAAAATTGACAGCCGAACTTGCAAGCTGGATGGCTAATAAAATGCCTCGGAGTTCCGCGATATACAAATTTATAGACGAAGCATACAAGCAAGAGCCAAGTAAACTCGCAGATCGTATTCCTAGTTGTTGTTTTCTGTTCCCACCAACTTCGCAATTCTTTCCAAGTATATATCTTGCCAAGAAAATGGGATATTTGTTACAGATGTGAATATATTGGTCCTTGTTTTATGTCTTCTATACTTGGCCAAATATCCGTTTCTCTTTTCCCTAAACTTTATCTTTTTCATCAGTTATTTTTTTTTTCAAAAATGTATGGATGCGCACATGGGTGGTCTTGCAGTTTCACACTTGCACTCATGCTCTTTTATCGCAACACCGACCGACCGCTTCCCCATTCCATACCAAGAAACTTCTTCGATCGTGAATTCCCAGTAGGCGGGCTCTAGATTGGACTTTTGTTGTTCCATGTCTTGTGAATAGCACCGTCACTTCCACGATATACAAATTTACAACCAGACTCAGATCATACCCTCTTCCGTATTATGGTCCACCTATCATGCCCTCTTCGGTGATATACATTTTGCACTAAAAACTTCCGAGAAACACAATTTAACCGTCGGGTCCTCAAGTCTTTTTTGGAACTATTGTCACCCCATTTTGAAGCCCGTCTGTCCGCTTTCCATACTTTGCCATTTCTTTGAATTTCTTTGGCAGATCATCGGTTTGGTAGGTTAAAGAAATATTCAGTTCCTAGTCATTGTTTCCTGTGCCCGCGCCCCTTTGAAAATAGCAATTGCAAATTATATATAAGATCTTATTTCTAGGCATGCAATTAGAAATTTCCCTATTCCATACTTAGCCACTTTTCCAGAATTCCGCAAATATACAAACCGACTGCTAAACTACCCCATCATGATCTCTTCCATATTACAAATTTTGCATTCAAAAATTTTGATACATAAAATTTGATCGTGGAACACTTGCCTATCCTGAGTATCCTTGTAACCATTTTTTGAATCTCATCTAATCACTTTTCAAAGCTTTCCATTCTTTCCTTACTCTCTATGGTCTTTGTCACCTTCACACTTGTCTATAATAAAAGAAAAAAAAATAGTTATATATATATATATATATATATATATATATATATATATATATATATATATATATATATATATATATACACACACATATCTTGTTTCTAAATATGGAATTACTGACATTTAATTCTAACGGGTCATCATGCAGGAATAGTATAGATTGTCATTGATGGGTGAAAGGCTTGAGGAGATCTCCTATTGATGTGCATTAAACCAAGATTTGTGGGGGGTTATATTATCCCTTCCAAGTGTTGATTTCAAAATCATGAAATGTCGTTCACACATCATGGCCTTCACACATTCACGAAACCTCCAATCCTTAATTTCTCTTCGTCGTACCCGCCACCTTCGCATTTCTAAATATGCAATAAGTAATCTTTATTGCTAACAGTTCATCATGCACCACTCATACAGATTGTCATTAATCAGAGAAAGGCTCGAGGATCTTTCCCATTCATAATAATTTAACCAAGATGTAGTGGAGAGTTACATTATCAGCTCTAACTATTCATTTAAACCATCATCTGGAGAAAACCAGCGTTCTCATAAACCTATGGCATCATCTCGACAACACTTCTGTGGAGATACAGTGAACATCTTCGGGTGCAAGGACCAGAACTTCCAGTGGTCCAGGGCATATTCTTATTACTCAACCTCTACCGCAGAGAACCAAGTAATTTGGACCTCTGGAATTGCTCATGCAAGCTATTCCCCTGAGTTTTTTGACAGTAAGGACCTGGTCTCTTAGTGCGCCGATAAATTTATTTCAGACAAAAGAATTATTCCACTACGGGACCGCTCTTCTATTTATTTTTCACCTCATGTCTTCCGCCAGATGCTAAGAGTGTCGGATCCAACATTGACGTTCAGAGGAGAATATTGCAAACAATTCCTAGCAAAGCATAATAACGGGTTGGACCTCTTGCCCCACTTTTTGGAAAACCCGCTTTTAGTTCCTAAAGATATTACAATCTTGCAGGTTAGTTCATTTAGAAATCCATTTCTAGAAATTGCTTGGTTGTTTACAAGAATAACGGGATAGGTGTCCACGACAACTATTTCCCGGATGGCTCTTTATATTTTGTATTTCACAATCAACGAACAAGCCATTTTTTATTGGGGCAGGTTAATTTCCCATGAAATATGTTCCCAATTGTTAAGCTTCAAAAGGGAAAAGAAATTTTATATGTTGTCCTATTTATTTTTTGCAATAGCGCATTCCTAACGGTTTTCAGAACTGTCTCTGTCCAAGAATGTCAACTGTGAATTCCACCCAGTAACACTCTGGTACCAGGCCTTGTGGAAGTACAAGGCTTCCAACTATTTTTATGAGGTTTTTAATGGCTTCGTGTCTGTTTTCAAATTTTTGTTGTTAGGATAATATGCTCCCCGCATATCTGAACAGGAAACCAGTTTTTTGGACAATAAGGGGACACTCGGACATTTGGATAATTACACTGTCATAAGAATTTTTGGCTCCATGGAAAAACCTGCTCTCCTTCCATGTCATATTATAGACAGAATTTTTTTTGCAAAAGTATCACGACAATACAGCTATTGGTTCCATCTGTTGCAAAAGAAGAAGAAAAAACAATTTATTCCTCTGCCTTGGAAAGTAAGGGAGTTTGTGTTGAAAAACGTCAAAAAAATTGATGAATTCATATCACATTCTAGCATCTCCAACTTGAGATATGTTTAAATCATAAGAGGGTTTGATCCCTATAATATTTTTCGACAACATTTACAAACACTTGGCCTCGACGATTTAAAAAAAAAAAACACTTTCTCTAAAACAGAGACAATGGTGACAACGGTCCTGCCTCTGATGCTAGCAACGTAGACACAATGCAAAGCTACACTAAATTGTACACGCAACAAGAGAAAGGCCCCAGTGACAAGAGTGTTCAATTGGAAAATAGCACTCCAAAAAGTATGACATCCCGAAGCATCACTCAAACGACCCACCACAGCAACAAAGAAACTTAGAGTTCTTCAAACGTAGGAGGAGATAACGACCTTCCTCACTCTAAAATTGATAGTTTTCACAAGCTTCCAGTAGAGAAGAAGAGAAAAAAAAATGTGGGGCAGGCGGAAGAGCCAAAAATTCAGAGTGAGAACATGGAACTTGACACTGATCTGGATAGCATGCTCTGCTTCCTTGATAAGCCCGGAGATGCCATCCACCATAGTCGTCCAATGGACATATCTGTTAAGAAAATGAATAGATATGCAAATATAATCACCAAAAATACTGAATACACAATAGATCCACAAAGAAATATAGAAAAAACCACACTTTATTATTACCAAACCCTTGAGGTAGGGAAACACCATACAATAGATCATATTATGGAAGGGATCCTCTCTTGTTCACTTGCCTCTTCGAGGGGGCGTCATCCTATTGAGCTACAACTCCAAATACAATACTTATCTTCATGTCCCATTACATTGCTTGAACCCCTTTATATAGTGCTACCATCACCTAGGAACATTCTAGAGAAGGAATCTTCTAGAAGTAGAACCTTCTAAGAAGTCATCTTGCATTTATTATATCTAACTACCCATTTATTATATCTAACTACCATAGTGGGCCTTATTTAATAATATGGTGGACCTAGTCCACCTTACATTGAATGGCCTCCACTATTATCACTATGGGCCCTCTGGGCCCCCCCACTACCTCTCTAGCTACCTTACATTCCATCCCCCTTATGAAAGCATTGTCCTCAACACTTGATGTACAACCATATACTAGGGTCCCATGGATAAGTGTGGACCATAGTGTTGAAGTAGACTAGAGAACCAAGGTCCCATTGAGAAATGGTAGCCACCATGCTGAAGTAGTCCAACCACCATTGTAAACTAGGGTCCCATGTCCAATTGCTCATTTGAACCCCACATGGAAGATATCGACACCCAATAACCAACTGAGAATGATGTTCCCAATACTGACACCTATCATGTGTATCCAAATAAGAATATCGATCCACATAGTGGGAGATGTTCAAAGATGAATCTGGAAGGAACAATACCATTGTAAAATATGCAGACTGGATGCTGGTAACTAGCTATTGATGTGGGACATTGATGTTCTCTATAGAAGGTGGAGTAGACTCATCAAATAAAATATGAAAGTGGTTGTCATACTAGAAATGACAACTATCCATTTACCAATCATCACAATCGGACTCAAAATCATACCAAGCATATATTTCTTGATTATATTCATCCCTAATGTCTGCCATAAGAAATCTCTCCTGCATGTTATCCAATGAATCTTGAATACTACAAAAACTATCATTGAGGCCCTCTGCAAGGTCATGCAATCTAGCATCCAATGTGTCATACAATTGGGATTTGAATGCTTCAAAAATTTCTTTGAGGGTTTGAGAGGAAATAGCCATCTGAACACTCTATGAACTCTTCGGTCCCACAGCCATCACGAAAAAACCCAAAAAATAAAACAATAAGTTATGGCAGAAAATCGTGGCTTTTTTCTGGAAAAACCGTAAAAAACTGTTAAATTTAAAATGCTCACAACTTCACTTCCCGGACTCTGTTTTGGCTAATTTTTTTTTGAAATTGGGTGAAATTGTGAGAGGAACTCAGATCTGTAATTTGTTTGAGAAAATTTGGCCTCCATCTACTACAGAAATAAATAAAAAAGCGCGTCGCCGTCCGCAGAAAAAACCCTGAAAAATTGCAGATTTTAAAACTTCAATATCTTGACTTCCCGGACTCTGTTTTAGATAAAAAAAAATTCAACTTGGGTGTTTTTCTGAGAGGAATTCAGATATACAACATTTTTCTGAAAAAATTCACATAAATATACCGAAAATTTATGGAATGTCACGGCCCTCTTTTTTTTTTTCTCTGAAAAAAAAATTACAAAAATAAAAAATATTTGTCCACAATATCTTCCAAGGAAAGTGCTTTGATACCACTTGTTAAGTACCTATACCATATCTGCAAATATACTTGAATAATACCAAGAATAAACCATAAACCATTCACCATAACATGAACACAAGAAATAGAGAAAACCCTTGAGGTAGGATAACACCATATATTAATCCTTATGGAAGGATAAAACTCCTCAAGCAATCATTGCTTATACAATCACAATATTCTTCACTATGTTTCATTACATTGCCTACACTTCTTTATATAGCTCTCCCTATCTCCTAGGAACCTTCTAGAGAGCATTCTCACATTTATTACATTCAACTACCATAGCGGGCCTTTATTAATATAGTGGACCTAGTCCACCTTACATTGAATGACCAAATTCCCATATATTAAATGACTTCCACTAATAACACATAACTACATTCCCATTGGGTACCTCCCTAGGTACCCCATATTACCTCCCTAGGTATACTACAATATCTGTTACCAACATTTTTTATGAAGATGAATCCTTCGTGTTCGAAAGCATTGTTTTTTATAGCCAGTCCAAAAAATTGATAATTGAGAAAAAAGATGTTAAAAATAAGAAAATAAAATCTCATTAAGAGGTTGACCTTGCCAACATGCAGTCGTCCCAAATCTGTTAACTTCACACCATGAGCGGAGAAGCACTTCATGATTCCATTGGAGGCATCGAGATTGAGAATGTCAAACTGAAGGACTGGGTCAAGGAATTGGAATACGCTTTCATTCCTATGCCATTTCTTGTCAATCCTTTGGCAATAGCCATATCTTCCACCCTTGCAGACAACGTAAAAGCATCCTCCACCCTGCTCGCATCTTGTAGAGGATATGTGGAGAATAATATCAAAAAAATAATGGAACTCATTACTGAGGCGTGGAAAAGATCACAAACCATCACTTCCCTTGGAACCAAGGCACATTGTTTGCTCGAAAATTTGCAAGCCAAGTTAAAAGATAAAAAAAAAATCTTTTTAAAAACGATCATTCATTTTGGCACCATTGTCAACAATATGACAGAAACAAAAAGAAGAGAACAAGATCTTCCATCCAAAAATCAGATCGGTCAATTGAATGCATGTTGGAAAGAAAAAGTGAAGAACCTGCATCTCATTGTTCAGTCATGTGAACAAGCCATGTCGAAGAAAGATAAATTATTCACAAGGCTGTCAAATATAGACTTAGCCGGGAAAACCAACGACTTCTAGGACCCCGACTTAATCACAAACTCCTTTCCCTTAACTAGGAAAGAGTTCGATAAACAGGTTTCTATGTTTAAGGCCTTGTCTCTGGAAAATTTTTACAGCATCCTTCAATTTGATCAAGCTCACGTCCATGACTGGCTAGTCAAATATTCAGTACAGAATGAGGAAATTCATCGGGCTCTCTGTAATATTTCTATCGACTTCCGGGAATTAGAAAACGATATTTTCAACATAAAAATCCGGAATGAGATCAACGTTGCCCCAATGAGAAGCTACATTGAAGAATGGCTCGAAATGCAATTGAAGCAAACCGCTGATGAAAGGCAACAGGCAATTTTTAGGATTACAGCAGTCATCGACGACATCATTGAAACTGCAGCCGTCGGCGACATCAATGAAACGACAGCTGCAAGAAAATAGCCAAAGGGCTCATATGTACCCTCACTGTAAGTCTACTGATCGCATCCTCCTTTGTTTATCAACACAGTTATTCCACTTTCTTAAATAGAGATGTGTAGGCAAACACTTATACCTTTCTATTTATTATTTTTGCAGGTATTGCACTTTATCTTCTTTCTACAATCATGTTTCTTGTACATATTTCTCTAATGGTCTGTGGGATCCTCAATCCCAGTCTACATGACAAATGCATTGAAATTCCAATTTATATGTAATAGACTTTAATTTTTTTGTATATTTCAAAATTTCCAGTAGTATGTAACAAACTTTTATTTTTTGACATACTTCAAATAAAAATGTTTTCTTATCTCCTTTTAAATTTATGTCTTCATACATTTTTATCTTTCACCAGTCTCTATAACAAATGCATCTAAATTTTTATATGTAACAGACTTTTATTTTTTTATATATTTCAAAATAAATGTGCTCTACATGCCAAGCATCATTTACTTATACCTCATGTTCACAAATGCATTTAAATTTTTATATGTAACATACTTTTACTTTTTTATATATTTCAAAATAAATGGTGCTCTACATAACAAGCATTGTTTACTTATGCCCCATGTTCCGTGATATACATGTTTCATACAACATATTCGTCATATACATTTCAAAATTTCCAGTAGCATGTAACAAACTTTTATTTTTTTACATATTTCAAATAAAATTGTTTTCTTATCTCCTTTTAATTTTATGTCTTCATACATTTTTATCTTTCACCAGTCCATATGGAAAATGCATTTAAATTTCCAAATTTTCCCTTCCACTGTCAGCAAATTTGTAGTTTGTTATATACTTTCAAAAAATAAATGTTTGTTATATACTTTCAAAAAATAAATGGTGCTCTACATGCCAGGCGTCATTTACTTTTGCCCCATGTTCTGTGATATAGATGTTGAACACAACATTTCCGTGATATACATTTTGCACCGAACACTTCCGTCATTTACAATTCGACCCCATTTTCCACAATTTGCTTTCTAACCTCGTTGGCATGGACTACGCTGCCACACAGCCTTATTTTCTTGTAAGATCATGTGTTATTTAAAAAAACTATATATTTATATTTTTTTACTTTTATATACTGTGTTTCCCCACATATCCTATTTTAAAGGAATCACATTTCTAGACATCCCTATTTTGAAAACTAATACATTTTTCCACATTTTATACCACTTAAACTCACTCACACATACATATATAAACTCACTCACACACACATATATATAATTACATTATTAAAAAATACTCTACTCTTTATATAAATACATAGTCAAAAGAAAACACAAAACATATAAACATATATGTTTATTTAACCAATTTTGATATAAATACATAATCAAAAGAAAACACAAAACAAAACATATATGTTTATTTAAGTAATTATAATGTTTATAAAACCTATATGTTTATTTAAGCAATTTTGATGTTTATGTTTTATTATTTGTATTGATTCTTTGAATTTTGGCTGACATCAATAGTTATCAAGGTATGTTTACTTTTGATCTCACATTGTTTTGGTAAAATAATATTTACAAATATTATGCACATTAGATATTAATAAAAAATAAAAAATCATTACGCAGTGACGTGTACTAATAATCAACATTTTGATTTTTAAAATACTTTTAAAATTATAATACACAATGACATGTACTAATAAAACTATAAAATTATTATCAAAAGTTTGATTTTTAAAATTATAATGATGTTTGATTAGACAAAAATGTATACCCAAAAGTTCCATTGAGATATCAGCCATCACGTTCTTTCCAAAAGAAACTTTTATTTAAACAATCTCTTAAGAAAGTTACTATGATAAAGGAGGGGACAATTTGATCTTCTCACAAGTCAATGTGAATAAGATGATGTCTTTATATTCTTTAATTACACGATCCTTTTAGAATTACTCCAAATTTATTTATATTCATGAGTGAGAAGTTTATCTTTAATAATTTTATATATTTTATGGTTTTTTTAAATAATTTTTATGTGTATATTTAATATTTAATCATTTTTCTGTAATTGTTTAAAAAGAATTTGTATTTTGTTAAGAAAAATAAATTAATTTGATTTTTTGAATATTTGTTAAGATTTTTTTGGATGATTAAAAAATTAATAAGAGATTAAACACTTAAAAATTATCAAGATTTATATTATTGTTTTCATATGATTTAAGTAATCTTTTTAATTATAGGGTTATTATGATTAGTTTTCTTTTAGCCAAGTTATATAGAATTATTAGGGGAAAAAAAGACCGGCATGTGGCTACAAAGACACAGAAAAAGAGTTAAAGGCTAGATAGGATTTATGAGCTATCATTCAATTGTGGACCACCTTGTTACAATTAAGATCATTGTGGAGGAGCATTGTAATAATAAAACATGTCCTCTGTGTTGTTTTGTTGATTGTAGAAAAGTTTTGATACAGTGCCAAGACTAACCCTTGGAGTAGGCTATTTTTGTCATACATGAAATTAGCATAGGTGATCCTTTTGGATTTAATTATCATAATCTCCATTTTGTCAATGTTAACAATCATACCAATACTACAACATAAATCCTTGAGAATTTGTATTTGCTTGTCTATATAAAAGGAGCTTCTCGCCATAAGAACAATAATGCTCAACATAAAGAAGAAGGATGATGACTATACCAGCAAGAGTTGGGTTGACACAACCTGCTTCTTCCAAAAAACCCTCTAACTTGTCTATGTATATTCCAAAAAGGGTAGAGGACAAGAGCCGGCCTTGTTTAACTCCTATATTACAATTAATTTCTTCTGACTAGCCCTCAATGTTTCTAACTTGGCAATAATGTTCTCATACAACCTTATAGAAGTAACTCTCAACTCAAAATGAACGTTTAACTCTTCTAATATATTCCAAAGGTTAATCCTAGGCATTATGTCAAAATGTTTTATAAAGTCAATGAGACAACACCGGAGATTGATTTTATTATTGCAACACCCCTACACAATGATCCTAAGCATAACAAGGTGGTCCACAATTGAATGGTAGTTGTTAAATCTAGCCTAGCCTTTAGCTCCTTTTTGATGGATTTATATCCATACATTGATCTTAATTTCCAATAATTCCATATAACTTCGCTAAAACGGGGCTAATCATAATGGTCCTATAATTAGAGGGATTGTTTTGATCCCCACTTTTAAAAATAGGTACAATCAAGCTTTAAATCTAGGGTTTAGGGAAACCCTCTTTTACTACTAACTTGAAGAGCTTGTGGATGTGAGGTATGAGCATAGGCCTTGCAATTTTTAGGATTTATTCTTGGCAGCCTTCAATTTCCTTGTATTTCACTTTTGTGAGCCACTTAACCCCAAACTCTATGTCTTATATAGAAAAATGTCTTCCTTTGTGGAAAGGATTTGAATGTTTTCCATGACATCAAGGGATTTTTAAATATTTTTAAAGTAGGAATTCTAGTCTCTCAAAGGAATCATAATGTCTTCTTTAGTTTTACGAGTCATAATTTTCCTCTAGATGGGCCATCAAGGGAACTATCATGCTTGGGATCTACTCTATAGTATTTACAAAATGAAAGGATTACAAATTAGAAACTTTCATATTCTTTGTTGATGCTACTAGAATGAATTGGAAGGCCTAGACTTCCTTTAGAAGAAGTCATATAGAGAACTAGAAGGGTCACTCCCTCCTCATGTCTTCACAATGTGAGTTAAGAGAAGAGAACCTTAGATAGAAGCCTCGGTGCTTAGCATGAGATTGACTCTTGGAGACCATAACAATTATTAGCAAGGGGACCATAGGGGTTATTAACATATGGACCATAAAGTTCATATGGATTATTAACATGAGGACCTTAGGGCATATTGTTAGAGAAAGATTTACCTCACCCTATGCAATCTTG
>ML827556.1:37582-66943 GCA_009831015.1 Picea engelmannii | reverse complement strand
TCATCCAGATACACCACTACAAAAGTATTGGTGAATGGTCGCAGGATATCGTCCATCATCCTCATGAAAGTGGCTGGAGCATTTGTCAAACCAAAGGGCATGACCAACCATTCAAAAAGGACTTCCTTTGACTTGAAGGTGGTTTTCCATACATCTGTCTGTTCTATCAGGACCTGGTGGTAGCCAGAATTCAGATCAATCTTACTGAAGTATTTGGCCCCTGTGAGTTGATCAAGGAGGTTGTCGATTCAGGGAATCAGGTATCGATTTCTGACTGTGATTTTATTCAGAGCTTGGTAATCAATGCAGAGTCGCTAGGTTCCATCTTTCTTCTGTACTAGCATGATTGGGCTCTCACAAGGTGATGAACTGGGACGGATGTGACCCTTGTGGAGTAGTTCTTGGATCTGTCACTTGATCTCCTCATTCTCTAATAGAGAGCGATGATAGACTGGCCCATTGGGTAGCGGTGCATCGGGGGTCAGATCGATGGGGTGCTTGACCTGGCAGTGAAAAGGTATCTCGGTAGGTGAGGAGAGGTCGGCCGCAGAGACCTTGGATGTGGTTGTGATCTTTCACTTATTCTAAGAGCGAATCATGAAGAAGAAAAAATTCCCCGTCTCAGAGATGACCTTCCTGCATTGCTTAACAGAGATCAAGGAAATATCACTAGGTGGGACTACCTCGGGTATCCTGTACAATTTCCTGTTCAAAGTAATAATAACACTACGAGGCCTAGACTCATATACAACATGACATTTCCATAAATAAGGTTGTCCCAAAAGAACATCACAAACTTCGAGAGGAGAAACATCACACAATACCTCGTCTTTGAAGGGCTTGATGTCGTACGACAGTCGACACTATTGGCTGACGTAGAGATCGTTTCCTTGGCGGAGCCATCCAATGGTTTAAGGTTGTGGGTGTGGTGTTGTTGGTAGGGAAAGCCGCTTGATGACCTCTGCTGAGATGAGGTTCTTCTGGCTACCTCTATCCATGATGAAGTGCAGTGGGGTGCCTTTTACCCACATCTATGAATGGAAGAGGTGTTCTCCTTCTTCTGGCTCGTCTGACTCACCAGGCTGGAGCTTGGTGGTAGAAACAGTGGCACTGGGTTCCGCATCAATGATCCATCTTCCCCTTTCTAGTTCTCGCTCAGAGTCTGAACCCGCATCTGATTTAGAGGCTTTCACTTCGGCCACTAGCGACTGCTTTGAGCGGCAGTCAACAATGTTATGCCAAGGGATCTTATGGAAGTCGCACCACTTCCCAGTATCTTTCTTTATCTTTCTGGTGTCCTTCTTTGCTTGCGGCTTGGACTGGTTGTCCTAATACTGTCCATATTTTTTTTGTCCTTTGTTCTATGGTTTGGGGCCACCCTTTCCTGGATTTTTTTGTGAGGGGTTCCCAGGCCCAAATTGTCGCGTCTTTTGTTTGAGCTTCTGCTCGATTTTGACGGCATATCGGTAGGTCACGCCCAAGGATGAGATGTCCAAAAATTCCATTTCGGTCTGGATGTATCTATGCAGAGCACCATGATACTTGAGTGCTAGATGTTTCTCTGAATCTTTGATAGCCAGCTTGGTGCGCAAGGTATGAAAGATATTCGTGAAATCTGGCACTGCTTGGTCTCTTTCTTATCGGAGTGTGGTCCATTTGGTATACAATTTTTCATAACTTCCGAAAGGGTAGTATTGTTCCTTAATAGCATCCCTGAAGGAATACTAGGTGGTCGTGACTGTAAATAGTGAGGGTTCCCCTGTTTTGTTTTTCTCACGGAAAGTTTCCCACCAATCTTTGACATGGGGAACAGATTTGAGGAGCGCAAAAGTAATATTTTCTCTATTCGAAAAGTTATGGATAGAAAAATACCCTTCTAGTATATTCAACCACTTGTCTACAACATCTGCTTCTATCTGACCTTCAAATATAGTAATATCAAAGTTTATTTTTACCTTTAAGGGGGTGGCACCTCCGCTCGAAGAAGATGCATCGCCTGTTGGTAGCCGTCGAAGGATTTGCGTGAAACTATCCATCATCTCGTTCCTTTGTTGCGTGAGGGCTTCCTCAATCAACAGTTTGAAAGGATCTCCTATCCCATCATATTTATTTTATCCTGCCATGAGAGTTCTCTTGGGTGTGCGAGAGCTTTTTTCCTCAAGAGAAACAAGCTCGAGACCCAACTCTTTGTACTCCGACCTTGTTGGGGACATGCATTAAGACAACAAGGAGTAGACCGCTCTGATATCACTGATCCAAATTTTATGAGGAGAATGAAATGAATACAGATTATTAATAGGTGCTTAACAAAAAATAACAGAGATATAGTAAAACTAGTTTTCTATTCAATAAGGAAATAAGCTCAAACTGTAAAATGCAGCGGAAACAAGCTTACTGGAATGGTGGTGGCTTATCTCTGAGAAGAGATGTGACGGTTGTGTTCATTCGCAAAAAGATGATTCCAATGAGGCTCTGAAGGCATTTTTACAATAAACAGGAATGCAAAAAACCCTAGACATCCAAAAACCTAACCCTAGGAGATGAAGTGCCAAAATTCATGTGGGCCTCGTTTGGGTAAGTTAGTACATCAACTTCCCAGGGTCGTAACGTTTGCATACGTTCTTCGTTTTAGGCGTATGAGAGCCCATTGGAAAGGTATCATCTAGGAGATTAATTTTTGGGGCTCAATAATTCCTTTGGATATCATTGAGAAGCTCGATCCCGAAAATTCTTCATTTAGGCCCTCAAAATGGCCCCGGAAGTTAAAACTACTAAAAATAGTAAATTGCCAAAATTGTCAGAAAACTATTTTGAGCGAGTTGGAAGAGGTGGGTGGCCACCGATATCCACCTAGATCATATGTAACCTATTTCCTGTGGATATAGAGTCAGCCCGATGATTATCGAGGCTACTCTCCTACTCGTGATTTAACTACTCACCTACTCGTGAGATTTTCAAGGCCCGATGCAATTCACACATAGTAGATCTAGCAACAAATCGAATCTTCATTCCGTCAAAGATTACATCTGGGCCTATTCCCACATGATCAAGTCCGTCTGATCAATCTTGGAATATCGACATGATGTTGCAATCATCAATACTCCCCTAGGAAAACATTTGAATTCCTGCCAAGCTTGTCCCAGACATAGGCTTAGTGAAAATGTCATATATTTTCTCATTTGTGGATAAGTGATGGAGCATCATTTCTCCTTGCTACACCATGTCTTTGATGAAGTCCTACAATATCTCAAATTCTAAGGTCAACTCCCTCTATCTGAGAGAATCCTCGGACCACGCTTTTGTCTACTGTATGCCCCTTTGCATCCTGCAAAATGTCACAAAACCAAGATGGCTTCTTCTTGATCAATGACTCCCTCTTATTCCTTTCTAGTCTATTGTTCTTGTTTTCATACATTTCTTGTTCTTAACCTAGAACTAGGGGCTCCCATACCAGGGATAATGGCCCTTCTAACAAAGATAAGAAGTTTTGTCTCTTGTGCTAGGATAATAACCAAGATGGCCTCCCATAGGAATAATAACCACAATGGCCTCTGGTACTAGGATAATAACCAGAATGGCCTCCCATAGGGATAATATCCAAAATGACCTCCCATAGGGATAACAACCAAAGATGGCCTCCTATACTAGGATAATAACTAGAAATGGCCTCCTGTACTAGGATAATAACCAAAACAACCTCTTCTACTATGATAATAACCAAACCAAAAGGAAAAATGGACTCCCATACCAGGGAAAATGGTCTAATACAAAAGAAAAAATAATTGAAATAACTAAATTATACTTACAATGAGATTTGTAGAGATCATCCTGAATAATCGCTTTGAGGATTATCATCATGTTTAGTCTTCTTCTTGTGCTTGACCTTCTCTTCATCTTCTATCGACTCAGGAATGTCCTAGTTTATGTAGTCCAGACGATGATTTTCTTCTAAGATAAGAAGTAACTTAATCTTCCATGCTCTGAAGTTGGTGGCACCTTCCAATCTTGTCTTCTACTCTGAAACTGGTCTTTATGACTGTTTTGAATTTGACCTTGACCAGTCAAACTTTGACTTTTGACCAGTCAAACATTGACTTTGACCCAAAAAATCAACCTTGACATTTTATTGGTGGCTGAGGGCACTAGAGATGCGTTGGGTTAGGGCACACTAAAATATCTAGGAATTATTCCAAACAATTCACTTTAAGTTCCTGAACAACCAGGTTAGGGTTTGTTTCTGCTACAAGATTAGAAAGCCTAGTTGCAGTTGCAACTGGTGCTACAACGAGCTTGACAAGGAACTCCCGATATACCTTCCAGCGGTTAGACTGTTCTAAAGATAGCGTGGGCCCATACCCTGTTACAATAATGTTGATGTGCTCGTTTCACCATAGACAATGCTACACCATTTTCACCCAACCATAGGCATAAATCCACCCATGAGCACCTTAATCTTTGATAAAAATAATGATTTTGGGAAGCCACCTCAGAACCACAAATGACCAAGAGAGAACACCTTATCCAAGGGTAGCGCACAAGAGGAAGTACAAGAAAAGATTGAACAAGAGAAAACTACCTAACAATAGTTGTTGTTGCTCCTCCTCCAAATTTTCACATTGTTTCTGGTTTTTTGGGTGAGAGTTAGTGAACAAATGAGCCAAGATGTCCTCTATTTATAATAATCTATCCAGTGACTTTTCTGGGTGGGTCGACCTGACTTTCTGGTAATTATATTTTTTGTTTATCTTTTTCTTCTGGAGCCGACTTGTCTTCTTGGAGTATAATACCTTAATATTATATATTATGTTGAGCCGACATGTCTTCTAGGGCTCTCACACATCTATTTAGGGTTTCTCTTGCTTCCATAATATTCTATTCTAGTTAAAGGTTACATATGGAGGTTAATACCTCCCACAACTACCATAATATCAACAAAACTCTCATGAAGTGTTTGACATTGTCTCCAAAGATTGGAAAACTTGGATCCCTAGAACCCCAGTCTACATTTGGGAACAAAAGATGATAAAAATAAAACAAGTTGTAAAAATTTGGGAAAAAAAATCCTTTGAAAATCCTACAACAATCCTCCCAAAACTTAAGTTTGAACTTTTCTCTCTTTGGTTTCAAATGGAAGAGAAAGAAATCTCCCACAATATGATTCAAGAAAAAATCCAACTTCAGTCCAAAATTCCGAGAGAAATAATAAGAGAGGAAAAATATTGGAAAATCAAGTCCCAAATCCCCTATCTTCAAGATGGGGATAGAAATACAAATGTCCTTCATAAGCAATCCAAATCTTGTGTAATAAGGAATAATTTCACAAAAATCACTCTAGAGGATGAAACTCAAATATCCGATTATGAAAGAATTAAAATTGTGGACTTCAACCACTATAAGAATCTCCTTACTCAACAAGAAAGGGTAGATGAATAGCATATAGCAAATATGCTGGAACACATTCCTTCTCTTGTCACTGAAATAGAAAATAAAAATCTCCTTTGAACCATAAAGGAAAATGAAGTCAGAGCAGCAATTTGGAGCCTTGGACCAGACGAATCCCCTAGACCTAATGGCTTCCCCATCTCCTTTTATAGGAACTTCGAGGATCCTATCAAACATGACCTCTTCAAAAAATTTCGGTACTCCCACATAACCCTTCAGTTGGGGGGGAACACAAACTCCTCCTTTCTTTCCCCAGTCCCAAAATAATCCAACCCCTCTTCCTTCTCTAGATTCAGACTAATATCTTTGTGTAACTCTTCCTATAAGATCCTAACCAAAATCATACCTTCCATACTCAAAACCCTCTTACCCAAGATAATTTCCCCTAGTCAAGGAGGTTTCATGCAAGGTAGTAAAATTACAGACAACATTGTCTTAGTCCAAGAAGAAATACACTTCTGTCAAACAACAAAAGAGAAAGGTATGTTAATAAAATTGGATATGGAAAATGCCTTTGACTGTGTTTGTCATGAATTTCTTTTTCAGGTTATGAAAAAAATTGGTTTCAACAATCAATTCATCAAATGGATAGCAACATGCATTGGAGGTTCGTGGATAGCCCCTTTAATAAATGGCCTTCCATCTGAGTTGTTTCAGGGAAGTAAAGGATTAAGACAAGGGTGCCCACTCCCCCCCTTACTATACATAATCATGGTAGACTCCCTCATTGAAAAGGTTGAGCATGACTGAGTATTGGGGAATCTCCTAGGGATTTAGATAGTTTATGGAGTCAAATATATGAATCATTCTCACTTTTCATATGATACCCTTTTCCTTGGAGGAGCTTCTCAAATTATAGCCACCCAATTTAAAGTTATTTTAGACAGGTTTATGTATGCATCAGGAGGTGATGTAAATCATAGAAAATGCCAAATCATGGGCCAGAACACAAGCACACCCCACATTTTTCATTTTCCTTATGCTAAACATTGGTCATCCTTCAAATATTTGGAAATCCCAATAAATCTAAAAAATCCCATTGCAACGAAATGAAGACAGACAATAAATAAATAAATAAATAATTACTTTATGGGGATCTCAATGGCTGAATTTACCTAGGAGAATTTTGCTAATCAAAGCAATTCTCTTAGCCTTGCCAATTTTCCAATCGTCCTCTCTATTAGCACCAAAAAGTATCACCAATCAAATAACAACAAAAATAAGACATTTCCTATGGCAAGGAGGAAAAAAAAATTGGAAAAAAATCATTTAATAAGATGGAAACAAGTCATATATCCCAAGTGCAAAGGGGGATTGGGAATTCGTAACCTAGAATACATGAATAGAGCAATGGGAGAAAAAATTCTATGGAGGATGATCACAACAAAACTGTCATGGTGGAAATAGGTTCTATGGAAAAAATATTTCAAAGGGCCTAGAGTCCGATGCCTAGAAAGACCGCTTACAAAATATAAAGGATCGCCCATTTTCAAACTTATGATAGCATCCATCCCAATAATCAAATCACGGTTCAAATGGATACCGAGGAATGTAAAAAATATCAAAATATGGGAAGAAAAGATCTTGGAAAAAAATTCTCTCTCTACTCAACTAGAATTGGAACCCCATGCAATAGTAGATGAAAGATCAAGGAATAACCACCATGTATGAAATATCCATGTGGGAGGAAAATTCAGGTCTTTGGAAAAATTGGAAACATCTAGATCCTCCCCTTCATATAAGACCCCTCACTTTTGTCTTCTACAAAGAAATAAATGGTTGTGCTTTGAAAAATAAAAGTGATCTAGATATCATAGGATGGGGAAACTCTCAGTACACAGTAAAAAAAGATTACAACATATTGCAAAGTGAGATCACCTCATTCCCCAAAACCACAATATGGATTTAAGTGTGGCAGAATGATGGCATGCCAAAAATAAATTCCTTCATCTGGTTACTAGTCCACGAGCTCATATTGACAATGAAAAATCTTTGGAAGCGAAACATTGCTAGAGCTTCTCATTGTGTCCTATGTCTGCAAGATGAAGAAACAATCCACTATATGTTTTTTCAATGTCAATTCACCAAATCAATGTGGAATTTGATATTGGGAGATATGTTGATGCTCACAAGGTGGCCAAATACTATAAAAATATTCTTTCAAAAATGGGATCAAAATTACCAGGGGAGATTTCGAAACAAACTGGGTTTGAAAAGGTTGTGGTAGGCAATTCCCAAATATGTTTGCTGAGAAATTTGGCTAACTAGAATTTTTTTTTTTTCAAGAATAAACAATCATCTCCAAGAAAACAATGATAAGAGCAATATCTCTTTGTGTCGAATATATGTAATTCAGGAATTTAAAAAAAGATCAGAACATAGAAAATTATGAGCAACAATGGTTCAATATATTTTGAAAAAAACAGATCTCAGTGCCTCCAACAATAAAAACATATTCCCCCACTCATTGGGCAATTAGGACTTAACCAGAGGAATTCAAAACCTGGTTAAAAAATCAATAAACTCACTCTCTCTTCTTTGATGGACCTTCACGTGGAAACCCGGGGGAGGCAGGTGCAAGTGGGGTTCTTCTTGACCCCAAAGGAAATACATTGCTTTAGTTTTCATGGGGTTTGGGGACTATGACCAACAATTTAGTTGAAGCTTACACTCTCTATATTGGCCTTAAAATTGCAAGATATCATCAATTCCACAAACTCACAGTCTTGGGAAAGTCAATGATCATAATCAATGCGGTCATCAACAACCATCCCTTGGAAAACAATACTCTAAGGGGAATTTAACAAATAATTTCTATCATAGACAAGGAATTTGAAGTTCTTAAACTTCATCACATAAAGATAAGCCTAATCCCCACATCCAATATAAAAAAAAAGGAGGATTCTGAGTAGTCACAAGGGGAATTAATTTTAAATGATGAGAGGGGCATACTCCCCATCCCTTAAACGCCAAGTCATGACATGTCCTGTCAACAACTAGAGAGAATTAGTAACTATCAAATGTGTGAAGGGTGATCATAATAATGCATGGAGTTATGAGACTTGTGTGATGTCTTCTCCCAGTCTGTGTGACTCCTAGTTCAAAGTAAGGCTCGATATGGCAAACATTCATGCAATTTCATAGGTGAATCCCTCTGGTTCAACAAGTTTAAACCTATCTGTCTCTCTGAAATTCGGTTTTCATTTCCCCCCTTACTACTGTCTACATGTTTCTCTGGGAATATTAGGGAAAGGAAGGCATGTGTAGTCAAGGGGTTTGCGTGGAGCCTCTCTCTGTTTCCCTCAACACTTTCTTAGGTCCTTTTTTGTTCTTTCTTCCACATGCAATCAATTTGATTATTCTTTTTTAGATTACTATTATTCATGTTTGATGTAGAAGCATCTTTGGTTCTTGTTAATCCACATCACCCAAAAGCAGTTCAATTTTATACAAGTTAATTTAAGATGAATACAAATGGATACAACTCTACTTGGTAGCACGTACTGTTACTCCTTGTTAAAATTGACAGTGTTGCAACTTGCTGCAACTAATATATTGCAACACCACACTACAGGATTGGTTTTGCAACTCACTGCAACTCCTATGTTGTGACTCCATGCTACATAATTGGTACTACAACTCACTGCAACTCCTATGTTGCGACTCCACACTACATGATTTGCGCTGAAATTTTTATGTTGCTACTCAACGTGTTGATTCCAAATTCAGTCCACGTAGCTCATGAAGATCAAGTTCTGAGTGGGAATCATTGGTGAAGGAAGAGGAAATGAAATTGAATTGGAAAACGTTTGGGAAATGAAAATTCATGACTCTTCATTTTCCCAACAGAAGGGGAAAAAAATCAACTAACATAAACAACATAAAAAAAAGGGGAAGGAAGATGTTGGGGTTGATCTGAGCTTGAATAAAGGAAGGTTTCCCTCAAGTTGATTTGAATTTACTGAGACAACCATCAAGAACGCGATTGAGAAGAGATGGTGTAATATGCAAAAGAACAACACAATACATTAGTTCTAGTCTAGGGAGAAAAGCTGTATTTCTCGATTACATTGTAATAAGGGGAATTTTGAAATCAATAATAAAAGAAAGAATTCACATCCTGTTTGTGTTCATGTGGTTGTAATTAATTTTTTTATATTTCAGTCTTAACAACAGTAAATGAATTTTCTATTTCATTTTTGAATATGAGTTCCATTGTGCATTCTGAAGGTAGAGCATAGTCCTGCAGGTGTTATAATTACTTCAGGTCTGTGAGCTGCATCAAGTGGTATCATAGCAGGTTCAAGTTCCTGAGTTGTGAGAGTACAATGCCCAGAGGTAAGGTCTGTGAATGTTGGTCGAATTGAGGGTTCTAAGACAACCCATAAGGATGCCACCATGAAGAGCAGGAGCAGCATGAGGAGTTTCCAGAAATAGGGAACTCGAAGAATTAAGAAGAACAATAGAAGAGTTGGAGAATAGAAGAAGTGGAGAAGTTGAGTTAGATTTTGAATATGAAGAAGAGATTGAAGTTGAACAAAATGTTGAGAAAGGAGACCCAACAACACGTTTCATATCCTTATTGAGTAACGAAGGTAGGATGAGGGTTGAAGTTTCATGATATGATGGTAGTTTTAAGGATGAAACTCTTATAGATTGGATAGAAAATCTCAAAAGATACTTTGAGTATGAGAATGTTCAAGATCCAAATCGTGTTCATTTTTCCATTATGAAGTTGAAAGAACATGATACACTTTGGTGGGATATGTTGTGGAAAGATAAAGTAGATCACATGTTAGAGAAGATTAAAGCTTAGAAGAGGATGGTTAATAATATCAAAGAGAAATTTTTACTTGTTTACTACCAGTAGAACTTGTGTAAACAAGTACACAATCTCAGGTAGAAAGAGACATCCGTACGTGAGTATACAAAAGAATTATTCAAGTTGTCACTAAAGTCAGGGATGTAAGAACCAGAGTATTAGAAGGTTGAAATATACATAAATGGAATGAAGTACCAAATTCATGATGAGATGAGTACACATTACTTTTGAAATGTAAACGAAGCCTACCGGGTTGCTTTGAATGTGGAAGAAAATATTGACAGAAGAATATGATAGAAGTTCCAAGGAAAATTGACTAGAGGTAGAGGAAAATCAAGTGCTACTAAATACAATGAGAAAGAGAATGATGCCACTAAAAATAAACACAAAATAGGAGGAAGAAGCGCTAACATAGGCAGAGGTTATGGCCACCGTAAGTATGTAATTACATGTTATAATTGTGGAGTAGAGGGTCACAAAGCATGAGAATGTCCAGAGAGGCAGAAAGCAACAAGAAGAAATGAAGCTAGGGCACAAGTCACTCAAGTAAATGAGGTAGTAGCTACTGGTGGGAATGTGGAAGCACTCCAACAAGAACAAGGAGAAAACTTGATGTTGAGAAGAGTATTACTCAATCTTGAGACAAAGGAAGCAACAAAACTTGAACAAAGAAAGAGAGTGTTCAAGACTAAATGTAAAAATCATGATAAGTGTTTTCATCTAGTCATAGATGGTGGGAATACAAAAGAATTGGTATCCACTAAAGTAATGGGGAAATTGAAGTTGAAAGGCATTCCACATCCCAATCTATACTGAGTTTCATGGTTGCAAAAGGGACAACAGGTGACTGTGATTGAACAATGTTTATTGAGTTTCCATATTGGAAGTTTTAGCGGACAAGTTTTGTGCAACGTGATAGAGATGGATGCATGTCATGTATTTATTGGGAGACCATGGATGTTTGATAGAAATGTATTCCATGATGGCAGAGATAATTCATATGAATTTGTCAAGGATGGTCAACATTATAAGTTGGTACCAATGTCAGAAAATAATATGGATAGTAACAACAACAAGGGGATGCGCAACAGTAACAAAAAAGTTATGAATGAAAATAATAGCAAGAATATGCATGGAAGAAATAGTCAAATCATGTTATGTTATGATAAGTAGTTTCTAAGAGAGTAGAAACACATTGGTTGTTGTTTGGCTATAATGCCAAAAAGGGTTCAGGAGACAAAGAAGAGGGATTTTATATCAGCCGAGATTCAACACTTGTTGAAAGAAATTAAGGAAATTGTAGCAGATGATTTACCAACAGGATTACCGCCATTGAGAAGAATATCACACCAGATCGACATGATACCAGGTTCAAGTTTTCCAAATAAATCACCTTACCAAATGAATCAAGTAGAGAGTGAAGAGGTAAATAGACAAGTACATGACTGATGCAACCCCCCTACCCTCCTGGGGTTCTGCGACCTCCCGGTCTAGGATATTTCTAAGTTCTGAGTCGAATTGACTCTTTGGGCCTTTGCTAGACCCTTATTAATCTTACAGAGGTCCCCTTTACTTCTCTGTGCAGGTCCTGACAGACCCGCGGGCTATTCCTACGTGCTTCCAAAACACCAAGTTTTAGGTGCTAGCCCCTTTTTCATTATCCCTTTCCTTCATACAGTCTTGGGCTATGTCCTTGCGCAAACACGTGATTGCGGGCATGGGAAACAGTGGTTTTAGACCAATCCACCTTTCTCCCTACAATTCACCTCCAGCTGCCATGTATCCATTTGTTAAAATCGTGGTTGAAATTGTGGCCCACTCAAGAAAATTTAAGACCCGAGCATGTTTTGGCCCCACAATTGAGCACGACCATTGATCTCCAATCCCTTAGCGATGCCTCTCGATCAACGACTGCTATTCATCCCCCTTTCTTGCCTTCTTTCTCCCTTCCACGCATGATTCCAGATCTCCATGATCTGTCAACATGTAGCTCCCATTCAAATCAATGGATACAATTGATTCCGACTCTTCGGCCTTCGGGAGTTTCAATTCTCAACTCTCACTTCCTCCTCAACAGCTATCTTCCAGAGTGAAAGATCTACTAACACCTATCCTCAACAAACAGATGATTCTGATGAACTCCAGCTCTCTAGCCTTCAGGAGTTCTTGCTCTTTCAAACACCCCTTTCTCCCGAAGTGATTTTCCCCAGAGTGACAGATCTTCTTCCACGTGTCCCACCTTGATGGATGGCTCTAATCCTTCTTTAGGACTTTGGCCTCCTCAACCAGATAAATGATCCTTCCACCTCGTCCTTGAATAATGATCGAGATATCCTTCGGGACTTCGACGCTTTCACCCTCTACTTTCCTCTGGAGTTATTCGTGCCCGAAGTTGTAGATCCGGTGCCACACGTCCACTTTCAAATCAATGGCTATTGTCTGCTTCGAGACTTCACCCTTCATCGATTTCAAATCTCTACAACCACAAATATCCAGAGTGAATCCTTCCGGAGTGTCAAATCCTCTGACGTCTATCTTCCTTGATCCAATGACTGTCCAACAGAGTGAATCTTCGTCCTCCACGTGCCTCCTCATAGATCACGATCCACGTTCCTTCCTTCGGATCAATTCTCCTTAGAAATTTTGGGCTTCGACACTTCAGGACATTCTGAAACACAACTTCACAAAAACCCCGGAGTATGATCCTCCAAAGTTCACGATCTGGTGACACTTGTCCAACCCAGATCGACGACTCCTAGTTGCTTCAGATGTTCAGGCTTCGATGATATCAAATCTCAAACTTCTCCTTCACTTTTCTCTCGGAGTACTTTCTCTTAGAGTTCACGATCTGTTGCCACGTACCCTTTCTGGATTTGACAGTCTAGATTTCTCTTTCAACTCTTCGGCTTTCGGCCCTACGTGCTTCGGCTCTTCGGCTCCTTCAAGATTTGGCTCTTCGACTCTTATGCCCTTCGGCTCTTTGGGCTTCAGGAGTCTCAAACTCTTATTAACTCATTTCTCCCGGAGTGCTTTCACCTAAAATGCGCGACCTCTTGACACGTTCCCCTCCTAGTGATCAACGACCAAGATTTACTTCGGTTGTTTCTCCTCTTCTCATTTTCCAGAAACTTTTGAAGTTGTGGATCTTATTCCACCTGTCCTCCTTGATGATGGACGGTCCCAAATCACTTTGGGACTTCGAGACTTTGACAAGTCCACTCTCCTATGCACACAAGGATTAAGTCTCATACACTTACCTCTGGATCCAACAGTTGTTGGTCCTTCACGGTTAGATCCAACGGATGGGATCTATTCCTCTCCTCTATGCTTCTCTTGTTCACTGGTCACTGATCTAATGGTCCAGGATCATTCCTACAACTGACTAGATGGTTATTGTCTCTCATCCTCCTGAGATATTGACTTCTCCCGTCTTGGAATATTTTGTAAGTGTTCAAAGGTTTTGATCTTTGAACTTTCTCCTGCGAACCCGACTATCTTCTGTCTCGTCTTCACTTTTGAAAGCATTATCACTTATGAGATTTAGGACTTGGAATAAGTATGACTCCCACGCACTCCTTGTGTTATCTCTTCTGAGCTTGATGCTTAGAGGATTTTGATTTCCCACGCACTCCTTGCATTTATGGGATTTCGTTAACTCATATCGAAGGATTTCTTGAAAATAAATTATTCTCGCCATCTTGGCATCCTCCTGATCAAAGCACAACTTAGTGAGTGATTTATACAGAGTATTCAACAACTCTATGAGTGTCTTATTCTGATACTCCTCTCCCTAAACTTGAAAAAGTGTTCTCTCTATGCAGACTTGCACCCGCTCGATGCTCACCTGGCAGATCTCTACAGATTTCTCAGTAACTCTATTTCCCTCCGTGCTTTCTCTGCACAGTTCCTCCTCCAAGGTATTCAATAAGCTTGAGGTTCCTCTTGAGTTCGTGATCGCTATGGTGCTCCCTCCTAGCACATTATTTTCTAACTCCACAAAGTTCATATGCGCACTCCTTGCGTTGGATATATAACCTCCAGTGTTCTGTTGTGCACTCCTTGCACAACCTAAAGAACCCAGAACGATACTTCAAACTCAAACAAAGATAAAGGAATTTATATTCCTACTACAGATGAAACCTATCATACACCTACAACATATATTAACACACAGATAACATTCACAGAATACAGATAATTCATAAACACATCATGTGCAGGAAAAACTTCTTTTCTTTGTATTAAGATGAATGTCTGTTTACAAATGTGTACATAGACTGGACTAAAATAGAGTGTCAGTTCTTTCTCTCCTACTCCTATTCTTGAGCTTCTGATCTTCTGAGGCTCTCCTCTCAGAATCCTCCTACCCCTAATTCTCCTAATGGAATATGATACAATATCCCCTTACAAAAGAGGGCTCCACTAGCTTATCCTCTCCACCTAACCTCATCTATTACATTGAAGTTTCATAAATGGCCATCTAATCTGAATTGAAACTAGCGCCATCAACCTATTAGCCATTAAAGGCAACCTTAACTTCTACCTGTACAAAGACATGGTTTGGTCTTCACTCGACCTTACAACATGAATCCGTATGGGATTAGATTTCAAATTTAAAAATGGAAGGGTCGGTGTCTCTCCCTCTCTGAAATGCGCGTTGATGTGCTGGAATGCTGGCGCGTTGCTGATGTGAAGCGATGCTTTTGCATCAATGAGTTACTTGAAAGAGAGTTGATTCGAGAAATTTTGAGTCCTTGTGCATTACCATCAATTTTGACACCGAAAAAGAATGGTGAGTGGAAGATGTGTACATATTTGTGAGCTATTAATAAAATCACCATTAAGTACAAGTTTTCTTTACCGAGAATGGATGATCTCATGGGTTGTTTGAGTGGTGATGAGTACTTCACGAAGATTGATTTGAAGAGTGGTTATCATCAAATATGGATAAGGGAAGGTGATAAATGGAATACAAGGTTTAAGACAAAAGATGGGTTGTTTGAGTGGTTAGTTATGCCCTTGGATTTAACTAATGCACCTAACACGTTCATGAGGTTGATGAACGAAGTTCTAAAACCATTTTTGGGAAAATTTGTTGTCGTATATTTATATGACATTATAATTTTCAGCAGGAGAAAACAAGAACATCTGGAGCACGTGAAGAAGGTGTTACATCGATTGAAAGAGGATGCATTGCTGATAAATCTGAAGAAGTGTACGTTTTTACAAAAGGAGCTTGTATACTTGGGTTTTTTGGTTTCCAAAGAATGTTTAAAGATGGATCCCGAGAAGGTAAAAGAAATATTGGATTGGCTGACACCTAAATTCACTTTTGACATGAGGAGTTTCCATGGACTGGAAAGTTTCTATAGGAAATTCATTCGAAATTTCACTTAGTTTTGTGCGCCTCTTACTGAATGCATGAAGAAAGGGAAATTTCAATGGACAACAACAACAAAAAAGTCATTTGAATATTTGAAAAAAAAGGTGACAAAACAACCAATATTGGCACTTCAATATTTCAATAAGGTATTTCAAGTAGATTGTGATGCAAGTGGGACAACAATTGGAGAAATTTTGGGCCAAGAAGGTATATCGATATCCTTTTTCAGTGAAAATTTGAATGAAACGAGGAATAAATACTCTGTTTATGATCAAGAATTTTATGCTATCATGCATGCCTTGAAAAAGTGGCGAAATTACTTGCTTCCAAAGGAGTTTGTTTTTTTTACTGACCAAAAGGTGTTGCAGTACATTAACAAGCAAGGTAAATTGAATTAGAAACATTTTAAATGGGTAGACTTTTTACAAAGTTATACATTTGTTTTGAAACACGGGTCAGGGAAGTCAAACAAGGTTGTTGATGCATTGAGTCGGAGGAGAATATTGATAAACACCATGTTAGTTGCAGTGGTAAGTTTGGAATGTGTGAAAGGGTTGTATGAAGATGATGCAGATTTTGCAGAGGCTTGGAAGGCATGCATAGAACCATAAAGTATGGACCGAACACCATTCTTAGAGTACCACATTCATGAAGGCTTCTTGTTTAACAACCAATAATTATGTGTTCCATAGAGTTCAATACGGTTGAACCTCATTAGAGAGTGACACAATGGCGGTTTAGGAGGACATTGTGGCATGGACAAAACCACATCATTGGTGGAAGAATGATACTTTTGGCCCAACATCAACAAAGATGTCAGGAAATTTGTTGAGTGTTGTAGAGTTTGTTAATTAGCTAAGGGTAGAATTCATAATACAAGACTTTACACTCCATTTCCAGTACCTAAAACACCATGGGAAGGTGTAAGCATGGATTTGGTTTTGGGACTACCTATGACACAGAGGAAGTATGTAACATAAATAATAGATTCAGGTGCCTTATCGTCATCCAAATCACAAGATTTGTTACGACCAACAATAAATTCAACATGAATATGAATAATGTTCTTCTTACCGACAACTAAACTACAACATTGTAAAGGAACAAAGACAAAATTGACAACTTGTATGGAAGCCTGAAATGAGAAGCCCTGTAAGGACAATTGATAATCAAACAATTCCAATGAAGGTAGATTTGGGATGGGTCACTCCACAGAAGATGAAACACATTAGTTTAGGAATTCATAGGTTATATCATCTTGTTTCGTTGAGTGTCGCAACTACAAGAAAAGAAGATCTTGAGAAGACAGTGCAAGCCAGAACAAAAGTTAAGGGGAAGCCTTCAATAATTATGCTTTGAGGACAAATCATTTTTAAGGGGAAGGCATTGTAATATAAATAAATATATAATAATAATAATAATAAATAATAAATAATAAATATAAATAACTAATAACTAATAACTAATAATTAATAATGAAGAGTCACGACATCCTAATGAAAGGATGCATCTCTTCATGAAAGGGAACCCCTGTGTGGGTATTTAAGGTCCTCATTTTTCATTGTAATATCATCTCATAACTTATTCATTATTCATATTATTACTATCCTATATGGATTTCTGTGTACTATCCTATTTATATTGGATATTCTTTGTGTGAGCGAACTTAGTTCGTCTCAAAGTATGATTCTGTAATGGTAGTAGTAGATTGGTTTTCAAAAATGGCATATTTTGTAGAAAGTAAGAAGACAAGTGATGCTAGTGAAGTGGCTGCCTTGTTTTTCAGAGAAGTGGTACAGTTACATGGCCTATCGAGGAATATTACTTCAGACGGAGACACGATATTTCTTGGTCACTTTTGGAGGAAACTTTGGAAAAGGATGGGTTCTAAGTTGCTATACAATTCGACCTATCATCCCCAAATAGATGGACAGACAAAGGTGGTGAACCGAAGTTTTGGAAACTTATTGAGAAGTTTGAGTGACGCAAATCCTAGACAGTGGGATTTAGTTTTGGCACAAGATGAATTCACTTACAATGATTTAGTGAACATATCTATAGGGAAGAGTCCATTCCAAATTGTTTATGGTAGTTCACCTAAAGGGGTGGTAGATTTGGATGATTTACTGAATCTAGGAGATAAAAGGAGTGTTGATGCCAATGATTTTGCAGACATTATGCATGAATTTCATGAGAAGGTGAAACAAAAACTACAGGAAATAAATAACAAGTATAAACGGAGGATAGAACTGCAACAAAGACATAAAATATTTAAATAAGGTGAGTTATTCATGGCTCAGTTGAGAAAGGAATGATTTCCTAGAGGTACTTATAACAAACTTAAGTATAAAAAAATAGGACCAATTTCTGATAATGCTTATCAGTTGGAACTTATGGACAAGTTCGATATATCTCCACCATTCAATGTTACTGATCAATATTGATTCCATGAAGGAGAAAACAATGATGATGAGAGTACTTTGGACATATGGGAACAAATACCATTCAAGCGAGTTGAGGAAATGGAAGAAATTTTGGCCACAAGGATTGGTAGAAAAACTCACAACAAGGAATATTTAGTCAAATGGAAAAGCAAAGGATTTGAGGATGCATCATGGGTTTTTGAAGAATAACTAAGGTACTTGTGAAACTCTTCATCCCCTGGAACAACAACCACATGAACTGGGAGATTATCTTTTTCTTACCAAGGGTGTCTGATGCAGGAGCATATTTGGTTCCGGGCAATCCACATCACCCAAAAACATTTCAATTATGTACAAGTTAATTTAGGAGGAATAAGGATGCTGGCAACTCTACTCGACAACTCATCTTATTAGTCGTTAAAATTGACAGTGTTGCAACTTGCTACAACTCCTATGTTGCAATTCCATGCTACAGGATTGGTGCTGCAACTCCTATGCTACGAATGCACGCTATAGAATTGGTACTGCAACTCGTTGCGACTCCACACTACAAGATTTGTGCTGAAATTTTTATGCTGCTACTCAACGAGCTGATTCTAAATTCAGTCCAAGTAGCTAATGAAGATTAAGTGCCAAGTGGAAATCATTGGTGAAGGAAGAGGAAACAAAACTGAATTGGAAATGTCTGGGCAACGAACAATCATGACTATTCATCTTCCCAACGAATGGGGAAACAAATCAACTGACAAAAACAACATAAAAAGAAGGGGAAGGAATATGCCAGGGTTGATTTGAGCTTGAAGAAAGAAAGGTTTCCCTCAGGTTGATTTGAAGCTACTGAGACAAACACCAAGAACGAGATCGAGAAGTGACAGTGTAATATGCAAAAGAACAACACAATACATCAGTTCTAGTTTGGTGAGAAAATATGTTTTTCTCAATTACATTGTAATAAGGGGCATTCTGAAATCAATAATGAAAGCAAGGATTCACAACCTATTTATGTTCTTGTGGTTGTAATTAAAATTCTTCTATCTTAGTCTTAACAACAATAAATGATTTTTTTGTTGCATGTTTGAATATGAGTTCCATTGTGCATTATGAAGGAAGATCATAGTCTTGTAGGAGTTAGAATTGCTTCAGGTTTGTGAGCTACATCAAATTCTTCCATACACGGTCTTTATTATCAACTGGAGTAACTATAGGGCTCACACTCAAGGCAGTCCAATGGAACCCTCGACGAAGGACCTCTAGAACAATAGAAGCCATGAAGCAGTTGTTCTTCATCAACTTATGGCTAAACTTCAAGAGTTGGAAGGAATGCTAATCGAGATTATGAATCGAATGGAAGAAATATTCAGCTTCTTTAAAGCAAGTTTATCGTCTCTAGCAAGGAGAATGGATGACATGGAGGATGTTGTTCAACAAATCCGAGACCCTGGACCAACACAACGTTCAACCTCAAACTCTGTTAATCTTGGAAGAAATCCTCCAAATGACAGAGATACTGAAAACAACCAAGAAATTTTGGGTAGAGGAACAACGCCAATGGACACTGAAGAAGATCCTCCAAACCCTCTGTAGAGCCATGAAATGCAGGACACAACTTCTAATATGTCTTGAATGTTTTTCAAAATTTGGTGGTGCCTTGGGCAAATTTTTAAAGATGTTTATAGTATAGGAAATCTCAAAAACAACCCAACAAAAACATTAAATATTGTAGTCATTTTGATACATATTTACAGTAAACAAATAACTATATATACCTTCTATGTAATCTTTTTTAATGCTATTGCTTTTGCACATCCCAATATAAATCTTAATTTAGTTTTTGTTAAATATATATATTTGCAATTCGTGAAAACTACAACAAACTAACAAACTCTATGTTGACCCAAAGGTTTTCCACATTATATTAACTATAAAAAGATATTAAAATATACACCATACAAATTATTAACCACACGACCATAAAATATATAAAATTATTAAAAAACAATTTATTATTAGAAATTATTTTGAAGTACTTCTAAAAAGGTCGTGTAATTGAAGAATATAATAACATCACCTTATTCCACATTGACTTGTGAGAATATCAATAACTTTATGCAGAGATTCTTTCAATAATAGTCTCTAAAAGCATGATGGGTGGGTCATACACGAATATCTCAATGAAACTTTTGAGTAACCGATCCCATGCCAGTAGAAATGAAATCCAAAGTTACTCCATGTTTTCTTGCTCTCCATACTGAATCCATATTTGACAAAATAAAATATTTAACCATCCACTATTTTATAGAGTTAATTCAACCCACATGAAGGGACTTCGTATATACATAACTGATACATTGTGGGATTAGAAAAAAGTGAATACCACCAAGAGCATCCCTCCATCGCCCAAGGTTTCCCAAAAGTTTCACCATCATATTATTGTTGGACCTACCCATGCACTTTTATAAAGTTGGTCGACTATGGTTATGATGAAAATGTTGAATCCACACTAATGAACAAATGGAATAAGGTGATGTATACATAAAGGTATGAGGCTCAAATGGAATAAGGTACTTTCATGATCAACATCTAAAACCAAAATTCATTTAACCTAAAGTGGAAGTGGAAGATTGTTTTTAAAAATTATTCTTTGAAATTGAAATTTGTGTTAGAGTATGGTACAAACCAAAATTTATTTAACCTAAAGTGGAAGTGGAAGAGTTTTTTTGAAATTGAAATTTGTGTTAAAGTGGAAGTGGAAGAGTTTTTTTGAAATTGAAATTTGTGTTAGAGTATGGTACAAAGTGTGTAGGAACGTTTGAAAAAGAATATGGTACAAGTTTAAATAGTTTAAAATTATTCTTTGAAATTGAAATTTGTGTTAGAGTATGGCATAAAGTGTGTAGAAACGTTTGAAAAGGAATATGGTCCAAGTTTAAATAGTCAAATTCAATTGGGAAGTAATTATTATCAATAGTCTTTCTCAAAACAAGGAATTATAGTAATTGGATTGTCATCTTTTTATTTTAGATTAACATTAATTTGAAAAGGTAAATTAATAACGTGAAGAACTAATGTTAACATTTTGTCCTTAATATTTGAAGAACTAATGCTATTGTAGATGTTTTAAATTGGTGACTCATGAGGTAGTGAGGATTGAACAAGTGGTTGATCCAACCATGCTTGATATGCTTGCTCTCCAAGATGAACTTGTTTAGCAACCTTATTTTGAATTGACACCATAGAGGGGTGCAATGGTAGATGATAGACATGTTGCTCATCATTTCATTCTTGATTGAAAAAATACCAAACATTAAATCAATGATTTTAGTGAAGATAATGAATCTAGTATGTTCACACATCAAACAAAGTTTTATTAGAAGCATCCAACCACTAAAAGAAAATGTCAAATTTAATAAGAAATTTACAATAATTATAAAAAAAATATAAAAATACAATTAGTCACCAGTCTTTTTGTTACATCCCAATGGGATGTATAAAGGTTGTCCCAATGCAAGCTACTTTTGATGAATAGTTAGTGGCCTATGAAAGTTAGAGTTTATTAATAACTCGTCACCGTGAGACATACTTTGTATTGCATGGACAACAACAAATTAAATCTTAATGCCTTCCTTTTGATAAGAAACTATTTATCATTGGAGTGTTTCTTAAACGAACGATTTGCATTGAACAATAAGCACCTACAACTATTTATGAACCCTGTAATGTTTCCATCACTGCATGGATGGCCATCACTATATAATAGGTTCTTCTTGTCAAAGTTTATGGAAACATAGACATTCATGCATATGCGATACATGGAAATGCTATGTTTGTATTGAATAATATTCAAGTACTCAAACGAATTATAAAGAGGACCATAAAATGACATAGGTTCTATTGAGTGTTTGGGAGGAACAAGACATGTGTATGTATAAACTAATCAATATTTGAAACATCTATTTTAGACTTGGAAATCATGTAATTATTATCACAAAGAGAGAATTTGCTCCCAACATCGAGCACATGTAGAGAAGATGACTATGTGTCATACAAAGCATGATTATAACAAGTTTGGTATTTAATTTTTATTCGAACAATGGACATGAAGAATGAATTCCATGTTGTCCTAAAGTTGATGCTTGAAACACTACTTCTCAAAAGAAGTAAGGGTTTTGTAACGTTCACTTAAAACAAAATTTGTTGCCAGTTTCAAATTAAAGAATATTCCAAAAACAAACATTCATTTATATGTGAATGATGAGAGAATGTCCATTTGTTAATGCATATAAGTAAGAATGCCATTATTTTCATTTTCCTTTGAGGTGTTGAAATCCATACATTTTTCTTTTTGCAAGCTCACATCAAACCCATGGGAGTCACAAAAAGATCATGGGGTGCTTCATTGTTTCTAGAGGCCTTTCACTAAGTGTGGCATAAAATAATGTCATATACAAAAAAGGGCTAATGATATGCACCACGAAGAGCAAGCCACAATATGTACCATGTAAAGTATCCACTATGATCTATTGATAGTTCATCAATGTAAAGTCCAAAAATGGTAGGATAGAGCAAGACAACCTTGCTTAACTCCTACAATGATTTGGAATCCCTCTATATCACCATAACATGTATGTATTGTATCAATGATGGACTCATAATGTGTGATAATTAGTAAAACCACTAATTTTGGAAGAACTATAACATTGATTCTTTGCATGAGTAAGTGCCAAGGGACTATCTCAAATGCATTGTGGAAGTCCACAGAGCAACAATAAACTCTACTCATGTTATCCTTAGCCTTCTTAATGATACAAGTCAGGGTGAAAATGTGGTCACTAAGGTGACGATTTCTCCTAAAACCTATTCAAGTCCTTTAGCTCTAACTCTCTTGGTAACTTCCCATCTTGATATATAGATGGCTATTCAAAGTTGTGGCAAACACATTTTCCAAGTTATACATAATCATAGTTATCCAATAGTTTTCAGGGTAATTCTTATCTCTAGCTTTATAGATGGGGTGGATGATGTGGGAAGTCTAAGAAGGTGAAAATCCATAAGTAATAATACAATAAAATAAGTTTGCAATATAAATCGCCAAAGCTTCAGAACTATTTTTGAAGAATTTGGTTAAGAAATTTTCTACATCTTATTAGAATTGAGTTTAAACCTTATTGGAATTGAGTTTAATGATGACATAGAACATTATATTATCAAACAAAAAAGTGACAATGAGGTGAAAAGTTAATTAATTCTTTAATTGAAGTAAAAGCCAAATTTACATTCTAACATCTTAACACCTATATAAATAATGAGGTGGGACATTGTATCATAGTAGTATGCATTAGGCATGTTATCATGTCTTGTCGCAATCAAAGTTTCAAAGTTTTAATTGATGGTATATGAAACATTTAAATTGTGTTTGTTTTAAAATATGTCCCCATAAAATTTGGCAACAAATCAAATTAAAAGTGTCAACAAGTACTAAAAGGCGTTATTTTCAATGCATTTTTCAAATAATTTAATGGTAATTTCTATGTAATGTTCATTTTTTGGGTAAAATTTTATTAGTGTTTTTCCAAAGTAAGTTAGATTTATAACAAATGTAGTCATAAATTTGATAAGAATTTATCATATATTTTTAGCATGAACATAGTTTTATTATGATCCAAAATCCATATAGGATAGAACAATGCCCTAAAAATTTTTGTTGATTCTAAATAGACTTACATTGTCAAAAGTTAGCTATTTACTTCTTAATAGTGTAGTGTTTCTTTTTACTACAAAGATATTTTTAAGTCAAGCTTCTTAGTAGTGTAGTGTTTCTTCTTACAATAACTTCCTAGGAATGTTTCTTCTTACTAACATGCAAAATTTCTCCTTTGCTTAGCTAACAAAGAGATGTTTTAAAGTTAAAAACTCCATATATTTCTTTAAAAATCAACATTAAAACATTCCATATAATATCTTCAAATAACCTATTTCTTTAAGTACCACTAAGACTAGCTCTTAGTTAATAAAAAAAAAAAGTTTGACCTAGAAAGTATTGACAAGAAAGTCAATATCCCTCATTATCATAATTAAGGTTATAATAGTAAAGTCTTGTATTTTTAGGTAGCACCTAACCTTAATCTCATATATAAAATCATATACAACTTTAATTATACTTTAACTTTGTTCCAAAAACATACAAATTGTTCCAAAAACATACAAAATAAAATATTGAAAATTGTGATGTGTTAATTTTTATAAAATAGATTTTTTAAAATATTTTAATAATATTAAATTACATAAATTCACTTTAAATTTGGATTTATTAATAAAGTAATGAAAGGAATTAAATTCATAAAAAATAAACTTTTACTCAACTTTTTTAATGTTAAAATTTGAAATTATTGTTGCCCTAAGTTGACGTGATTGTTGTGTGTACGTCTCTTGTTGCTGATTGTTGTCACGTAGCATGCATGACGTCGATGTTGCCTTAAGTGCAGTGTTTCGTTTTATTAAGACAACCACTGATTTCACGTGGAAAGTTAGTTGGTCGTTTTTCTTTTTAATTTTTTTAGATACTTTGTTGGACATTTGAAATTAAATTTAATATTTAAACAACGCCATCCAACGACCTATTAAATGGAATTTTGTAATGAAGTAATAAAGAAGTATTTATAGAATATAAATAATTTTAAAATACATATATTTAAATATAATAATTGGATTTAAGATTTTTATAAATGAATCCTAAGAAGATCGTGTTAAACTTTACATGAAAGTTACGTGAAAAAACAAAATAGACATTGAGAATCCAACTTTTGTGTGATATTTATCCGTATGTGACTGAAGTGGATAAAATAAAATATTTTACCAGCTTTCAACTCCAAGTAAATAAAACAAATTTAATTCACTCTCTTGTTATATATTTATCTTTTTACAATATAGTAAAATTATAATAATAATAGTAATCTATTTTTAAGGTCACGGTCAAGCCACACCAAATTGGTGTATGAGACTCCCTTGTTTGTGGGACAAGGGACCCTCCTCAGCCCAACAATTTGATTGGTAAAATCTACGGAGGTATACATACCCTACCCCGAACTTGTAACCTCTTAAGATGAAACACATGTTCTTAACCATTAGGCCCACTCAGGCTGTATATACTTCTATATATTGTTTTTTTTTTTAAGTTTTTTCCTAAGAAGTTACACGTTCAAATTCAGAGGGAGGTAGGGTATGTAAATCACTGGGTGGAGGGGGTCCCTTGTCCCACAAACAAGGGGTCTCACACACCAATTTGGTGTTTGGCTTGGCTCTGACCTTAAAATTAGATTATTATTATTATTAATACTTTGTCCATTATCCCACAAACAAGGGGTATCATACATCAATTTTGTGTTACCTAGGTTGTGACCTTAAAATTAGATTATTATTATTAATACTTTGTATATACATTAGTTTTGATATNTATATATATATATATATATATATATATATATATATATATATATATATATATATATATATATATAACAAGTTATTTGGCCAAGTTCATGCTAATGGGTAATTTAGTTGCATCAACAAATCTTTGTATGTAGGAAACCCATACTCGTGTGAGACTTATTTGACTCCCTGCACCCTAGACTTGGTCGGGTCTCTCTTAAATCCCATAACAAGTGTTAAAAGTCCACTGCCTTCAACATTGAAGTTTCTATTGGTGGTTGCATTGTTGTTTTGTTCTTTAGTGTTTTCTATTGCAACCATAGCAAACATTTTTAAGTGCACAATTGTCTACAAGGTCACCTGGAAGCTTCATTTTACGGGCAATGATTTATTAGAGTGCTTGAATGAGGATAACATTAATATTGGGAAAGGAGGGTTGGGGGTTGGGGGTTGTGTACAAGGGGTGGATGTCCAATGTATTAGAGGGCTTGAATGAGGAGGATAACATCAATACTAGGAAAGGAGGGTTGGGGGTGTGTATAATGGATGTATGCTCAATGGAGAAGAAGTGGAAGTGAAAGTGAAGATATTGTCAATGATTGGTAAAGGTTATTGTCATGATCATGAGATTTTTTTTGCTGAGATTGAGAGCCTAGGAAACATTTGTATTGAATACAATGATCTTCTCTAACCATTGAATAAATTGGTTTGTTTCTAAATGCATGCATAATGGAAGCATGCATTAGGACAAAAGATGCCCAATTGAGAAGAAGTGGAAGTGGAAGTGAAAGTGAAGAGATTGCCAATGACTGGTAAAGGTTATTCTCATGATCATGGAATTTTGTTTTTCGAGATTTAGAGGTTAGGAAAGATTTGTGTTCGACACAACTAAATTGCTTGGGCTCTTCTCTAACCATTGAAAAAAATAGTTTGTTTCTAAATACACGCATAATGGAAGCATGGGAGTGTTGCTTCATGGTAAAAGGCGCATGGAGCTGCACTAGGAAAAAAGATACCAAATTTCCATAAAGGCTACCAAGAGGTTGTGCTATGCATCATGTCGCCATTAATTGCGAATCGTGTTAAAAAATGTCTCTTTCACTTGTAATCGATCATTATAATATATGTTAGTTAACTAAATATTGTTACTATTTAAGTATCATTTCTTATAAAAGTTGTCTTCTCCATATTTTGGGATTTTTAAGGTGCATCTACCCTTGGGTGTGCATGTGCCCCGACCTCTTTGTTCTTTCTCTTTGTTGTTATTTGTTTTTGTGTTATTACAACAATAACATAGTGGTAGTGTCAATTTTGGTTTTAGGGATTTTACAACAATACCCTCCATAACTTTTATGGTTGTCGTGCTAATTATTGTTAAAACTCTTAGTGTCCATCTTCTAATAAATCTATTCCCCACATGTTTCTAATGCTAATAACCCTTATCATTCTTATGATCCTTGCAGTAATAATCCACATAATACCATCACATGGGTTTAGCTCGAGCGGTTGGGTAGAATGCTTGTTATCCTCCCCACCTGAGTTCAATTCCCATAGAGTGTCATGTATGCTCATTGTGATAAGGACAAAGGGGTAGATGCCCCCATGTGAGATGCCTCAACTCTTGCTAAGTCACGAGATCTTGGTATATATGGCATGAAGGATGTTGGATATACTCTTGGTTTATAGTGACAACCAATAGGTTTAATCTCAGGTGTTAGTGCCACCACTTTTCTTTCCATTTAGAGTCGATTTTGAGTCATGTCACGATCCATGCGCCCAAACATGTGAAAGAGGGTACATAGCACTGTGAGGGTGAAGCCAACAAATGGTCAGTTGGCCCTTGGAAGTGGGAAAGGGTGTCAGAGTCGGAAACTATATACATAGTACGATCATGTCTTTTCCCAAAAGGTCGAATCCCGTTAAAAGCCATGCCTATGTACCCTTTTCGAGTTAAATGGTTAATATAAGGTATTGTCAGCAAGTGCCACAATTATTATCAGTTCATCACGAGGGACAAAGAAATGAAGAATTGCAGCATTCGTATTATTCATGCACAACAAGTCGTATCACCTGCACTCCACACGCTGAAATTTTCCACAAACAACCTGAAGGTCGACTTGAAACATCTTGTCGCAATAAATTCATTGATTTCCAGCATGTTTCCCTCTCTCGGCCAATTCTCTATAAATCGCATATGCTCGGCGTGCTCTCCAGTTGTAGAACCTGGTTCAAGTTGTTTTTCACAGTTTTCCCTTTGCCAGTTCAATTGTTTCAGAAATGCTCCCCAATATGTTCGTTCAAAGTTGCACGTGGGGTATACCTTGGTCACGCCATGGCGACTCCTCAGAATACAGGAAAGGGTGCATGGAGAGACATAATTGCAAGGTTCGAACCTCAGAGAGATTGGGATTCTTTCATGCTTGTAGCAACCATTCCCAAAGGTGAAGAGGAAATCATTCTTTCACCTACATAAGAGATCAGTTCATGACGTGGGACAATTGAAGCAGAGAAATTCACATAGAAGAAGGAGATGGTAGGAGCCTCCTCCTCCGAATAGAAGCTGCCTCGGAGGATAGGCTGGCCAAGAAAGAGCGAGGAGATCAAGAAGATCTGACTTCCAGAAGGACTGCGCGGTGGACCGGTAGTTGAAGGACTACTCAGGCGTGTCACCTAGCTAGAGCTTGTCGAAGACTTGAGCCTGGAATGCAGGAGCAGAACAATGAGGGAAAGAGCCATGGGAACGAATGAGGAAACACCATCTCAGTAGCTGAAGCAAGCAAAGATGGCTATTGCCGATCTGTATCAGGAGAACAGGGAATTAAAACGACAGCTAGCGACAAAAACCGTGGAGGCATCAGCTGCACAGAGTCATGGAGGGAATGTGGCATGGATGAAAAGGAAACTTAAAGAGGCTCATAACATTATTGTCCAGCTGCGAGAGGCACAAAGGCTAGTAGAGGAAAGGCACATGGAGCATCCCTGAGAGCACGGGGCAGTCGAACAGGGAGTTTGCATGGCTCTTGCCAGCGAACAAGGAGAGAAATCTTAATGAACGCCATTCTTCTTCACAACAATTTTGAGTGATACACATCCTCTAAAGCATCTCACCATTTTGATAATGGTCACGAGAATCAAATAGTTGTTGCTGCGCGCAGCTCTCCAGCTAATAGGCACATGACGGAAGGCAAAACCAATGTTGCAGACAACAAGTTTTGGACAGACACTTGTTCACTGGGATGCCCTATCAAAAGATACAATGACACGTTTTTCTTACGTCGGATCATGACCGACGATCAAACCACGTGGCGAACCCGAAGGCAGTTGTTAGTAGACATAAATGATTGTGGCTATTTTTAGATAGTGCCATGCAAAGAGTTTCTGCTGCATGTGGCACGGGTTTTCCTAGTCTAGGTTTAGCAGTTAGAAAGCATGACAGCCCAAGCAGCACTCTCACTTATATATTTCATCTTTTCGATGTAAGCCAGGTTGGTTGGTAATTTTGAGAAACAAATGCTATTGTATGAAGTCTGAGTCTTGACCAAAAATTAATGCAAAGGTCTCGTGATTTGATGAAAATATTCTAGTTGTAATAGTTGGATGTATTGTGTCTCTTTCTCTGTGTATGTGCTTCTTGTTATCTTTTATTTCATATCTCATATCATCTATTTCAGAACAAATTTTCGAACCTGTGGATTCGCTGTACTGCGCCCCTTGTTCGTGCCACTTAGACAAAACGTTTTCCTCTCAAGCTAACTCTAAACTCGTCCATAGCGATGCTCTCGAGTTACTTCTTGTGTTTTTTCTCCTGCCACACTTTACGGTTTACACTGAAGGTTGTTGCTCGCCTAGCCTTTCCCTCTCAAATC
>ML827556.1:11459-23790 GCA_009831015.1 Picea engelmannii | reverse complement strand
TTCTACTTCTAGAAGATTCCTCCTCTAGAATGTTCTTAGGTGATGGTAGCACTATATAAAGGGGTTCAAGCAATGTAATGAGACATGAAGAAAAATATTGTATTTGGAGCGGTAGCTCAATAGGAGGATGCCCCCTCGAAGAGACAACTGAACATGAGATGATCCCTTCCATAATAGGATCCATTGTATGGTGTTGCCCTACCTCAAGGGTTTGATAATAATAAAGTGGTGTTTTTCTATATTGTTCTTCTATATCTATTGTGGTGTTTTTGTATTTAGTATTGGGTTCTTAACAGACTGGCTATCAAAAACAACACTCTGGAACACGAAGGATTCATCTTTGTAAAAAAATTTGGTAACGGATATGTCCATTGGACGGCTATGGCAGATGGCATCTCCGGGCTGATCAAGGAAGCATAGCATGCTATCCAGATCAGTGTCAAGTTCCATGTTCTCACTTTGAATTTTTGGCTCTTCCGCTTGCCCCACATTTTTTTTTCTCTTCTTCTCTACTGGAAGCTTGTGAGAACTATCAATTTTAGAGTGAGGAGGGTCGTTATCTCCTCCTCCATTTGAAGAACTCTAATTTTCTTTATTGCTGTGGTGGGTCATTCGAGCGATGCTCCGGAATGTCGTACTTTTTGGAGTGTTATTTTCCAATTGAACACTCTTGTCACCGGGGCCTTTCCCCTGTTGTGTGTACAACTTAGTGTAGCTTTGCACCGTGTCTATGTCGCCAACATCAGAGGCAGGACCGTTGTCGCCACTGTCTCTATTTTCGGGCAAGTGTTTTTTTTTAAAACAATCGTCGAGGCCAAGTGTTTATAAATGTTGTCAAAAAATATTATGGGGGTCAAACCCTCTTATGATTTCAACATATCTCAGGTTGGAGATGATAGAATGTGCTACGAATTTGTCAATTTTGTTGATGTTTTTCAACACGAACTCCCTTACTTTCCAAGGCAGAGGAATAAACTGTTTTTTCTTCTTCTTTTGCAATAGATGGAACCAGTAGCTGTATTGTCGTGCTACTTCTGCAACAAACATTCTGTCTGTAATGTGACATGGAAGAAGAGCAGGTTTTTCCATGGACCCAAAAATTCTTATGACAGTATAATTATCCAAATGTTCGAGTGTCCCCTTCTTGTCCAAAAAACTGGTTGCCTGTTCAGATATGCGGGGAGAATCTTATCCTAAGAACAAAACTTTGAAAATAGACACGAAGCCATTAAAAACCTCATAAAAATAGTTGGAAGCCTTGTGCTTCCACAAGGCCTGGTACCAGAACGTTACTGGGTGGAATTCACAGTTGACATTCTTGGACAGAGACAGTTCTAGAAACCGACAAGAATGCGCTATTGCAAAAAATAAATAGGATGACATATAAAATTTCTTTTCCCTTTTGAAGATTAACAATTGGGAACATATTTCATGGGAAATTAACCTGCCCCAATAAAAAATGGCTTGTTCGTTGACTGTGAAATAAAAAATATAAAGAGTCATCTGAGAAACAATTGTTGTGGACACCTGTCCCATTATTCTTGTAAATAGCTAGGCAATTTTGTGAAATGGATTTCTAAATGAACTAACCTGGAAGCTTGTAATATCTTCAGGAACTAAAGGAGGGTTTTCCAAAAAATGGGGCAAGAGGTCCAACCCGTTATTATGCTTTGCTAGGAACTGTTTGCAATCTTCTCCTCTGAATGTCAATGTTGGATCCGACAATCTTAGCATCTGGCGGAAGACATGAGGTGAAAAATAAACAGATGAGCGGTCCCGCAGTGGAATAATTATTTTGTCTGAAATAAATTTATTGGCGCACCAAGAGACCAGGTCCTTACTGTCAAAAACCTCAGGGGCATAGCCTGCATGAGCAATCCCAGAGGTCCAAATTGCTTGGTTCTTTGCGGTAGAGGTTGAGTAATAAGAATATGCCCTGGACCACTGGAAGTTCTGGTCCTCACGCCCGAAGATGTTCACTATATCTCTACATAAGTGTTGTCGAGATGATGCCATAGGTTTATGAGAACGGTGGTTTTCTCCAGATGATGGTTTAAATGAATAGTTAGAGCCAATAATGTAACTCTATGCTAAATCCTGGTTAAATTATTATGAATGGGAAAGCTCCTCGAGCCTTTCACTGATTAATGACAATCTGTATGAGTGGTGCATGATGAACTATTAGCAGTAAAGCTTACTTATTGCATATTTAGAAATGTGAAGGTGGCGGGTATGACGAAGAGCAATTAAGGATTGGAGGTTTCGTGAACGTGCAAAGGCCACGACGTGCAAACAACATTTCATGATTTTGAAATCAACACTCGGAAGGGATAATATAACCCCCACAAATCTTGGTTTAATGCGCATCAATAGGAGATCTCATCGAGCCTTTCGCCCATCAATGACAATCTATACTATTCCTGCATGATGAACCGTTAGAATTAAATGTCAGTGATTCTATATTTAGAAACAAGATATGTATATATATGTAAAACTATTTTTTTTTCTTTTATTATAGACAAGTGTGAAGGTGACGGAGACCGCAGAGAGAAAGGAAAGAATGGAAATATCTGAAAAGAGGTGGGGCGAGATTCAAAAAAGGGTTACGGGGATACTCAGGACATGCGAGTGTTCCACGGTCAAATTTTATGTATCAGAATTTTTGAATGAAAAATTTGTAAAGCGGAAGAGATCATGATGGGGAAGTTCAGCGGCCGGTTTGTATATTTGTGGAATTCCATAAAAGTGGCTAAGTATGGAATATGGAAATTTCTAATTGCATGCTTAGAAATAAGATCTTATATATAATTTGCAACTTCTAATTTCAAAGGGGAGTGGGCACAAGAAACAATGACTAGGAACTGAATATTTCTTCAACCCGCCAAACCGACGATCCGCTAAAGAAATTTGAAGAAATGGAAAAGTATGGAAAGCGGACAGACGGGCTTCAAAATGGGGTGACAATAGTTCCACAAAAGACGTGAGGACCCGACGGTTAAATTGTGTTTCTTAGAAGTTTTTAGTGCAAAATGTATACCACGGAAGAGCGCATGATAGGTGGACCATAATACAGAAGAGGGTATGATCTGAGTCCGATTGTAAATTTGTATATTGCGAAAGTGACGGTACTATTCGCAGGCCATGGAACAACAAAAGTCCAATCTAGAGCCCACCTAGCAGGAATTCGCGGTCGAAGAAGTTTCTTGGTATGGAATGGGGAAGAGGTCGGCTAGTGTCGCGATAAAATAGCATGAGTGGAAGTGTGAACCCACAAGACCACCCACGTGTGCATCCATACATTTTTGAAAAAACGAATAAGTGATGAAAAAGATAAAGTTCAGGGAAAAGAGAAACGGATATTTGGCCAAGTATAGAAGATAGAAAACAAGGACCAATATATTCACATTTGTAACAAATATCCCATTTTCATGGCAAGATATATACTTGGAAAGAATTGTGAAGTTGGTGGGAACAGAAAACAACAACCAGGAATGCGATCCACGAGTTTGCTTGGTTCTTGCTTGTATGCCTCGTCTATAAATTTGTATATCGTGGAACTCTGAGGCATTTTATTAGCCATCCAGGCCGCAAGTCTGGCTATCAATTTGTATAGTGTGGAACTGTGGGTGTTGTTTTCAAGACATGAAACTATAGAGGAAATGTTTTGCCCTTTTAATATAGTTTATGTGGGGCAAATGTGGTATGGATCATTTTAGCACTTTTCCATCCGTAAACAAAGGAAATATTGAGCTCACCAGCCTTGGATCCTATCTGTCAATTTGTATATCGCGGAGCTCCGAATGTTGTTTGGAGGTCACGGAAAATAAGAAGTGCAATGTTGACCCAACCAGCGCGCAAGTCCGCCTGTCAATTTGTATATCGTGTAACTCTTGGTTCTAGTTGTAGGACACAGAACAATAGAGGTTCAATTTAAATAAAGGGGAAGTGCTTGTTGGAAACACGTGAATCCACCAAGCCGTGCAACAAGGCATTTTCGGAAAAAAAATGATTAAGTAACCAGGAAGAGAAACTATAGGGAATAAAAGAGTGGGAAAATAGAAAGGCGGAAGGCAATTTTCATAAGCGTGAATTGGTTTCAAAGAAGCCCCATTGTTGCAAAACCATCATTTTCTACTAACTGTCAGCAAATGCATTGTTGAAGATTAGATTTTATTGCAACCTGTGCGTGTAAGTATGTTCTTGATACATTCTTCCATGACTGTAACATATTAATTCAACTAATAAACTTCATTTTCTGCTAATTGCCAACAAATGCTTTGTTGAAGATTAGATTTTATTGGAATGTGTGGGTGTAACTGTGTTCTTGATACATTCTTCCATGACTGCAATATATTAACTTAAGTATTAAACTTCTTGAATTATGGGTTGTTAGCATTAAAACTTAATAATTGCATGTCTAGAAACAAAAACAATGATTTTGTTGCAAGATTGTAAATTGGTATTGCTATGTTCTATCTGCATTACGAATAGAATTGAACGTTGGTTTGAAACTGTGTAATCCATTTTTTGTTTGCATAAAAGGCTGGTGGATTGACATAGTACATTGTCATATAATTGTTAGATGTCCCATATTAGAAAAAATAACCTAAGTAAAAACAATATCGAATAATTATGAGAGCACCGAACCATGCCAATGAGAACAGGCATTAAATCCAGAAAAGAAGCAGCAACAAAGAGTCCAAGGCAATTTTTTTTTAATAGAAAATCCATTTAAAAAAATAATAAAAACACCGAGTATTGTATATCTATCCTTAGAAATTGGACCCAGTTCTTCGGGCCAAAAAATTGAACGTATCTGTGACAAACACAGGCACGAGATCCATAGTATGTAAGATCCTCGTAGTTTTCTCCTCAATGAATCATCCTGTGCTGAAATTGATAGTTTTCAGAAGCTTCTCGTGAGGAAGAAGACGAAAAACGTTGCAGGGAAAATGGAAGAGCTCTTAGCTGAAACCGCCTCTGCATAGTCGAAAAAAATTCAGGAGCACAGGTTGCACGTGCAATTTCAGAGGCCCAAATTAGTCCATTCTGGGTGGAAGGAGATGACTAGTAGAAAAATGACTTGCAACGGTGAGAGTTTTGGACCTGATTCTCGAAGATGTTAATTGTATATCTAGAGAATAGGACACTAGTCCCACAAGTGAATAATTTTTTGGATTGAAATATATCTCTGGGAGCATCAACCTATCATTATTGTACAGTGAAACTCTTCAACCCAGAACAAACTAATTTGGAACTCTGGAATTCCTACTTTTGCGTTGCAAAGAAGCTATTGCGTTTAGCGTCGGTTTCTTTTCTGAAACTCCTTTTGGTGTTTTCAGGACGACCATCACCGAGACAGGAAGTTGCATCTATTATGGTTGATTTCAATTTGGGCGCAGTAGTGGGAAGAGTCTCTGCATTTCCATCATCCATTGTCGTATCATCGCCCATCAGATCATCTTCTTCCGGCTCGAAATTCATGACATCAACCTCTGCGCCATCCATGAATGCAACTGGGTAGGTTCTCTGAGCAGGTAGGGTTTCCTTGGAATTATTTGGCTTGAAATATATCTCTCGGTGTACCAGGGGACGATCTCCTTTTTTTCTCTTGGGAGGAGGGAGATGAGAAGTAAGAATATGCCCTGGAATAGTGGAACCTCTAGCCATTATTTTGCAATGTGTTCACTGTATCTGGACATAATTGTTGCCACAACTTTACAAGAATTTCCATTTGCTCGAAACGATGTTTGAAATGAAAATCGGGGAGGGATAATATAACCCTCCACAAATTATGGTTTAATGCGTATCAATGGAATATTCTTGAGCCTTTCTTGAGGGTTTGTGTGGAATGAGTTGTCGCCATCACAGCTCATGAATTGCATAATTAGAAAAAAGTGAGAAGGTCGCGGTGACGACGAAGATAGATTAAGAATTAGAAATTTCTTAAAAGTGCCAACTCGTTAGCGCACAAAAAACATATTGCATCATTTTTGAAATGAGTACTTGGAAAGGATAACATACTTGTGCGTAAATATTAGTTTAATTCATAGTAATGACAAATCTTCTCCGGACTTCTGGACATTAATGACAATCTTAACGGTTCCTGCAGGATGAACTACTAACATTAAAGCTTAATTATTGCATATCTGGAAACAAGTACGAAGGCAGCAGTGATGGCGAATTGCGATGAAGAATTGTACATTTCGCGCACCGTCCAACCCGCGAAATCAATTCCAAGAAATACCTAAGTATGGAAAGCAGTCAGGCGTGTTACAAAAGAAAAAGGGCAGAAGATATACGTAGGAGACGTGAAGGGCCGATGGTCATATTGCATCTCAGTGATAGATATCGACCGTCAATTTGTATGTCATGGAATTTAGGGTGTTTTTTGTGCATAGGGGAACATCAGAAGTGCAATGGTGAGAAGGAAATTTGTATATTGCTGAACCTCGGGTTCTGTATATAAAAGCATGAGACATTGGGAAAAAGAACCAAGTAAAAAGAAAGAGAAAGCATACAATATGAAGGGGGGTTTGTTTGCGAATTTGTAAATCGTGAAGTCTGGGTGCTACTTGCAGGCGGCGAAACAATGGAAACACAATGTTAAACCTGCCTATGCAGGAACTCACGTTTCAAAAAGGGAAGTCAGAGAGAAAAGAGAAACTAGAAAGTTTCTGAAAAATGAGTAATACACACTAAATATGTACTATAAAGTATGAACATGAGATGTTATAGAGCATGTACGGATCCTGCATTCCATACTTAGCCACTTTTTGGATCGTGGGTGCTAGGACTGGTGGGCTCTAATTGGACATCCATTGTCCTGTGGCCTACAAATAGCATTCAAAATTCCCAATATACAAATTGGCCAGCAGACCTGTGGGGTGGCTCACTCAAAATTGCACTCCTTTTGTTTCATGTCATACAAACAGTACTCAGAGTTCTGCAATATATAAATTGACAGACAGACTCCAGGGCTAGCATCCTTGAGAGTGCGATTTTTTACGGATGCTAATGCCTATTAACTATTGGACATTATCTAAAGACATTATTTTGAATACTAAATGATTAATATTAAATATTGGTATTGTACAATTTAATTAGACAAGGAGGTTTGTACAATATGAAACAAGGAAGCGGTCGGTCGGTTGGGCTGGTGATATAAAAGTAAGTGAAATCTGAATATGTGAATCCGCCAACTTCCTTACCAAGAAATTTTCCGAAAAAAATGAGTGATACATAAAATCTAGTTTTAGAAAGTATGGACATGATATTTTATAGAGCATGTACTGTTCTTGCATTCCATACTTAAGCCAATCTTTGGATCACGAGTACTTGGGCTGGCGAGCTCAAAACTGGGCATCTATTGTTTTGTTAGCTACAAGTAGCACCCAAGAGTTTTTCGATATACAAATTGACAGGCGGACTTGTGGGTTGGCTCGTTCAACATTACATTTCTATTGTTCTGCGTTGTTCAAACAACACTCGAAGTTCTGCCATATACAAATTTACAGATGGATTCCAGGGCTGGCGAGCTCAACCTTGCGATTGTTTAGGGATGGTGATCCCTATGAACTATGTAACACTACCAAAAACCATTATTTTCAAAACTAAAGTATTCATATTAAATATTGATATTGTACAATTTAATTACATAAAATTATAAAAGGATGTGAAATATCTTATTTCAAAGAAAAACTCACGTATTCGAAAACTTGCCTTCCAAAAATTTTGTATACTATGAAACGGGCAAGAGGTCGGTCGGGCTGTTGATATAAAAATGGGTGGAAATATGAACACGTGTATCCGTCAAGTTCTGCACCTAGAAAATTTCGCAAGAAACGAGTTATACATACCAAATATGTACTTTTATAAAGTATGGGCATGAGATTTTACAGAGCATGTACGCAACCCTCATTCCATACTTAGTCACTTTTTGGATCCCGGGTTCTCGGGCTGGCAGGCTCAAAATTGGGCCTCTGTTGTTTCGTGCCCTACAAATAGCACCCAGAGTTCCGTGATATACAAATTGACAAGCGAATTTGTGGACTATTTCAATTTTAAGGGCCTCGTGTTGATGTAATAACAAAATTGGACTTGCGCCAGTTTATATTCATTGCTTACAATATCAAATGGAGAAGCGGTCGGTCGGTCTGGTGATATAAAATTAATTGAAACCTGAAGTTGTGAATCCACCAACTTCCGCAGGTAGAAGTTTTCCGAAAATTGAGTAATACATTCTAAGTATGAACTCTTACAAGGTATGGACATGATGTTTTTATAGAGCTTATACGGATACCGCATTTCATACTTGGCCACTTTTTTGATTGCGGGTTCTTGGTCTGGAGGGCTCAAAGTTGGGCCTCTAGTGCTCTGTATCCTACAAATAGCACCCAAAGTTCCGCGATATACAAATTGACAGCTGAACTTGCAGACTGGGTCGCTCAACATTGCAGTTCTATTGTTTCGTGTCTTCTAAACAGCATTAAGAGGAAACAAGTAATACATACTAAAGATGTACTTCTAAAAAATATGGACATGAGATTTTATAGAGCATGTACGGATCCCTCATTCCATACTTAGCCACTATTTGGATCGTGGGTTCTCGAGCTGGCGGGTTCAAAATTGGGCCTTTGTTGTTTCATGCCCTACAAATAGCACCCAGATTTCCATGATATACAAATTGACAAATGAACTTGCTAGCTATTTGAATTTTAAGGGCCTCCTATTGATGTCATGGCACAATTGGACTTGGGCTAGTTTATATTCATTTATTACAATATCAAATAGGAAATCGGTCGGTTTTCCTGGTGATATAAAAGTAAGTGAAATCTGAAGTCGTGAATCCGCCAACTTCAACACCTACAAGTTTTTCGAAAAACGAGTAATACATACTACGTATGTACTCTTATAAAGTATGGACATGAAATTTTTATATATCATGTACGGATCCGCCATTCCATACTTAGCCACTTTTTGGATCGCGGGTTCTCGGGTTGGCAGGCTGAAAATTGGCCCTCTATTGTCCAGCAGGATGAACTACTAGCATTAAAGCTTAATTATTGCATATCTAGAAACAAGTATGAAGGCAACGGTGATGGCGAATTGCGATGAACCATTGTACATTTCGCGCACCGGCCAACCCGCGAAACCAATTCCAAGAAATACCTAAGTATGGAAAGCGCTCGGGTGTGTTACAAAAGAAAAAAGGTAGAAGATATACACAGGAGACGTGAAGGGCCGATGGTCATATTGCATCTCAGTGACAGATATCGACCGTCAATTTGTATGCTATGGAATTTAGGGTGTTTTTTGTGCGTAGGGGAACAACAGAAGCGCAATCGTGAGAGGGAAATTTGTATATTGCTAAACCTCGGGTTTTGTATATAAAAGCATGAGACATTAGGAAAAAGGACCAAGTAAATAGAAAGAGAAAGCATATGAGATGAAGGGGGGTTTGTTTGGGAATTTGTAAATCATGAAGTTCGGGTGCTACTTGCAGGTGGCGAAACAATGGAAACACAATGTTAAACCTCCCTATGTAGGAACCCACGTTTCAAAAAGGGAAATCAGAGAGAAAAGAGAAACTAGAAATTTTCCTAAAAACGAGCAATACACACTAAATATGTGCTATAAAGTATGAACATGAGATGTTGTAGAGCATGTACGGATCCCGCATTCCATACTTAACCACTTTTTGGATCGCGGGTGCTCAGACTGGTGGGCTCTAAATTGGACATCCATTGTTCCGTGGCCTACAAATAGCATTTAGAATTCTCGATTAACAAATTGGCCAACGGACCTGTGGGGTGGCTCACTCAAAATTGCACTCCTTTTGTTTTGTGTCATACAAATAGTACTCGGAGTTCCGCAATATACAAATTGACAGACGAACTCTAGGGATGACATCCTCGAGAGTGCGATTTTTTACGGATGCTAATGCCTATTAACTATTGGACATTATTTTTAATAGTAAATGATTAATATTAAATATTGGTATTGTACAATCTAATTAGACAAGGAGGTTTGTACAATATGAAACGGGGAAGCGGTCGGTCAGTCGGGCTGGTGATATAAAATAAGTGAAATCTGAATACGTGAATCCACCAACTTCCTTACCAAGAAATTTTCCAAAAAAAAAGAGTAATACATAAAATCTAGTTTTAGAAAGTACGGACATGAGATTTTATAGAGCATGTATTGTTCCCGCATTCCATACTTAAGACAATATTTGGACTATTTCAATTTTAAGGGCCTCGTGTTGATGTAATAGCACAATTGGACTTGTGCCAGTTTATATTCGTTGCTTACAATATCAAATGGAGAAGCGGTCGGTCAATATGGTGATATAAAAGTAATTGAAACTTGAAGTCGTGAATCCACCAACTTCTGCAGGTAGAAGTTTTCCAAAAAATGAGTAATACATTCTAAGTATGAACTCTTATAAGGTATGGACATGATGTTTTTATAGAGCTTGTATAGATACTGCATTTCATACTTGGCCACTTTTTCGATTGTGGGTTCTTGGTCTGGTAGGCTCAAAGTTGGGCCTCTATTGCTCCATATCCTACAAATAGCACCCAAAGTCCCGCGATATACAAATTGACAGCCGAACTTGCGGACTGGGTCGCTCAACATTGCAGTTCTATTGTTCCGTGTCTTCTAAACAACATTCAAAGGAAATGAGTAATACATACTAAAGATGTACTTCTAAAAACTATGGACATGAGATTTTATAGAGCATGTACGAATCCCTCATTCCATACTTAGCCACTATTTGGATCGTGGGTTCTCGGGCCGGCAGGTTCAAAATTGGGTCTATGTTGTTCCGTGCCCCCACATTTCCGCGATATACAAATTGACAAGCGAACTTGCCAGCTATTTGAATTTTAAGGGCCTCCTGCTGATGTCATGGCACAATTGGACTTGGGCCAGTTTATATTCGTTTATTACAATATCAAACGAGGAAGTGGTCGGTCTTCCTCATGATATAAAAGTAAGTGAAATCTGAAGTTGTGAATCTGCCAACTTCGGCACCTACAAGTTTTCCGAAAAGCGAGTAATACATACTAAGTATGTTGTAAGGTAGCTAGAGAGGTAGTGGGGGGGGGGGCAGAGGGCCCATAGTGATAATAGTGGAGGTCATTCAATGTAAGGTGGACTAGGTCCACTATATTATTAAATAAGGCCCACTATGGTAGTTAGATATAATAAATGGGTAATTAGATATAATAAATGTAAGAGGACTTCTTAGAAGTTTCTATTTCTAGAAGATTCCTCCTCTAGAATGTTTTTAGGTGATGGTAGCACTATATAAAGGAATTCAAGAAATATAATGAGACATGAAAATAATTATTGTATTTGGAGCTGAAGCTCATTAGGAGGTTGCCCCCTCGAAGAGGCAAGTGAACAGGAGAGGATCCCTTCCATAATATGATCTATTGTATGGTGTTGCCCTACCTCAAGGGTTTTCTTCTAATAAAGTGTGGTTTATTATATCTTGCTTGTGGATCTATTGTGTATTCAGTATTTTTGGATCAGGTTCTTAACAATTGGTATCAGAGCACTTTCCTTGGGCAGACATTGTGGGCAAATATTTTTATTTTTGCAGATTTTTTTTTCAAAGCAGAAAAAAGAGGGCCGCGACATTCTTGAAGTTTTTGGTATATTTCTGTGAAAAATTTGCAGAAAAGGGTTGTATATCTGAGTTCCTCTCAGAAAAACACCCAATTTGAAAAAAAAATCGTCCGAAATGGAGTCCGGGAAGTCAAGATATTGAAGTTTTAAAATCTGCAAATTTTCAGGATTTTTTCCGCGGACGATGAGGAGATTTTTTTTTATTTCTGTAGCATCTGGAGGCCAAATTTGCCCAAATAAATTATAGATCTGAGTTCCTCTCACAATTTCACCCAATTTCAAAAAACAAATCAGCCAAAACGGAGTTCGGGAAGTGAAGTTATGAGCATTTTAATTTCAACAGTTTTTCAGGGTTTTTCTAGAAAAAGCCGTGATTTTCTGCCATAACTTATTGGGTGAGTTCATAGGATGCTCAGATGGCTATTTCTTCTCAAAACCTGAAAGAAATTCTTGAATCATTCAAAGCCCAATTGTTTCACACATTGGATGACAGATTGGATGCATTTGTACATGGCCTCACCGACAGCCTCACAGACAGCCTCAATGACAGTTTTCGTAGTATTCAAGATTCATTGAATAACATGCAGGAGAGATTTCTTATGGAGGGCCTCAGGGATGAATATAATCAAGAAATATATGCTTGGTATGATTTTGAGGCAGATTGTGATGATTGGTATATGGATAGTTGTCA
>ML827555.1:69879-81109 GCA_009831015.1 Picea engelmannii | reverse complement strand
TCTCCTAAGAAACTTGGGAATCACTTCCCATTGCTATGTTAGCATCTATTATTATTTAGAATTTCTATTAAACACTTTATAAACTAGTTTGGGATGCAAACTAGCTAATCAATCCACTAGTCCCATGGAACAAAGATTTCAAAATTTTGTTGGGATCATATACATGATTGCTAGCACAAACATTGTTTTTATTCCATATGAAGGTTAGACTCTTGTCCCAGTTAATGCTAAAATTATATGGGAGCATCAAGGTGGGTGGTCTTAGAACAATGTAGATACATTGTATTGTAACAATGATGGACTACACTTCTAGCACTACCTTGTGTAACAAGATTTATTGTAACAATTATGAACTATACTCTGAGCACCACCTTGTGTAATGGGTGCTCCTTATGGTTCATCACTGCCATTGCTATACGATAGTGCTTTGGTTGGGGCCTATTGTGACACCTTTGTGACTTTACTGAATTTCACAACTGCAAACATGTAAATTGTCTTATTGCATTTGGTGTTCCATTCTCTTGAAACATTGTTAATTGTTTATGTCATGATATCACTTGGCTTCAATGGGTGCTACATATAACATCACCCAGACAAGTGATCATTTACTTCCTTATCCACTTCATTGTATCTTTGTACATAAAAATAATATTGTTGGCAAACACAAGTCACACATGGCTAATGTCATAAAAAGAATTATGTATGAACTTAAGTGTTAGAACACAACAATTAAACCAAGCAAAATTGTAATTGGCCTCTTCAATGGGAAAATAAGAGCTCCTCTAAGGCTGTCCAAAGTCCATTAAATTTTCAAATCAATGCATTTTCCTTGTGATCCTCCAAGGATTCTAGAAAATTGTCAAGTATATTTCTTTGTCAAGTATCGAGGCTTTGTCAAGTATATTTCTTGAAAATTGTCAAGGAACTTCCTTTCTGCCATCTAACATGCTCTGAGTAATGTGACCAACTTGCTTGATCTACCCTTAGTTTATGAGTTTTGGCCCCTTGTAACTTTTGTCCACTCCCATGCTGTAGTCTTTTTCTATAAACAAAAACATTTTTTATCAAATACTGAATCAATAATTACATGGATGCCATAAGTCTTATTCTTTTGGGAGAACCAAAGTATTATTTAGACCAACCAAACTATTGTAAAAGGCTTCCAAACTATGATGCAAAGAGAGATATTGCATTCTACACTTTTCATCGAATCTTAGTTCAAACATAGAGTACAAAAATAACCTGCTCAAAGCTAATGGGCCTTACGGTTAAGAACCTGTGTTTCCTTCTTGGATGTCACAGGTTCAACTCCCAAACTGGATAGGGTATGTGCACCTATGTAGAATAAGCAGTCAAATGGCTGTGTGGACGAGGTCCTTTGTCCCACAAACAAAGGGGTCTTATACGTCAATTTGGCATCTAGCTAGGTGGTCGCCTTAAATTAGATTATTATTATTAATATAAATATTTCCTATCTAGACAAGACTGATATAAGATCAGAGCTTGATAAGGAAAAAAACCCAGCACTGGCCTTTCCTATTTGCATGGAATTTTCATTGTCATTACTCCTAGCATTGAATATTTTATTCCCATTCTTCTTATGGGACCAAGCCATCGTCTTCTTCATTTGTTGAAAGGTCTGGGATGGAACTGATAGAATGAATCTCTTGCACAGGCCAAGAAGGCTCATCTGCCAGGTCCAGAAGTCTTATTCCTTTGAGAGAGTTGCAACCTCCTTTAGACTGACCAAACTTCCGTGGAAGGCTTTCAAACTATGATGCAAAAAGAGTTACTGGATTTTGTATTTTGTATTAGTTCTTGTTTTATATAGAGTGTTGAAATGGCATGCACAGAACTAGATATTTGTTATCTAGACAAGGCTAAACTAAGAGCAAAGCTCAATTCAGAAAACACATCCCACAACTTCATATTTACACAAAAAATTTGTTTTCCCTACTTCCAACATTGATGATTTGCTCCAGGAGTGTTTTGTCTTCTTCACTTGCTGAATGGTCTAGGAAGGAGTTGCTTGGGAAGATATTTTACACAGTCCAAGGAGGCTCAACTACTAGGGCAAGTGGAGCCTAGATAGATTGGGAGGTGCATAGAATTTGAGCCTCTTGGGAGAAAGACAAACCCAACACCTCCTTGAAATCTGGGTTTCCATAGTGCACATAAATGATTCCAAAAATTCATGGAGCACATGCCAACACCAAATATTTTTCAGCATCATTCCTCCAGGAACATAAATTAATCCACCGGACCGAGCTAGGTTTTGATTCCCCTTAGCCACTCCATCAAAGACAAGGGCACATTTCTTTTGGATTTGAACTTTGTAAATGTCTTGCAGTTAGGTAAGCAAAGGCTAACACTAGGGGCCCTTTGAACATATGCAAAACAAGACAAACAATTTACTCAAACTTCAAAGTAAACGCTTTCAATAACTTGTTGGCAATGGATATGGTAATCAACTTCTCCATACTTTCCTTCCCTTTTCGTGCGCTACTAGGGAATACCAAGACAAGAGATCAAATATTCCTCAAGCTTTTGGTAAATGCTTTATACCAAACTCCTATTCTGAAGCATGCACTCAAACTTGTATTTTTCCATGCTGTGGTCTCTAATATATTGAAAAAGAAAAGACTGACACCGATTGTTCCTCCATACTATCAATATACAACTCATGCCAACATAGGCATACTTAGCTGGGGATATACTCAATCCACGTCATATATTACCAACAATGATGGTCACATGGGCACCCAAAAACATTGAAACGATTCCCACCATTCCCATTCTCATTCCTGCACCCAATTTTTAAGACCCTCAAATCCTATTTGTTACCTCTTCTGTGTAACAACTGATGGTAGATGTGGCCCACTTCTAGATTCAACTCAAACCAATTTTTTGATTGTAGCTCAAACCCATTTTTTTATTGTTGTTTAGTGCATATGGTTCTGGGTGTGAGTGAGTCCAAAACATTTCATCCAAAAACCAGTAGAGAGCAGAGGCTATGGGCCATACCTGAAAAGAGAGGCCTCTCGAGGGAAGCTTCCTCACCAACACTTTATGGTTTCTATGAATTATATACTCATACTCTTAAGTACCATTAAAATTTATATATTTGAGGGAACAAAGAATGCCATTTTAGGCACAATGAGATCATCCAAAAGAAGCCTACCAAACTGGAGGAGTCAAACTTTAACGAGTCAGGGTTTTCCAAAACCCTATGATAAAAATGACAGAATGGTATCCAAAGATGAAATATTGGAGCAATTAGACATAAATGGAAACAAAGTGGAGGAAATTCAGAGGTAGAGGTTGTTACAAGAACCATATCAAATGATGAAGATAATTGTCCATGTTGAAAGAGGGTACAACTGGATGGTAGAAACACGGGTAAAACACATTAATGTGCACAAAATAGCGAATTTGTAACCCTAAGTAAACTTCGCATAAAAATAAAAATTAAACTTAAACTAAAGGCCGATTGAAACAAAAAAATACAAAGTCTACCAACCTTTTAAGTAACATACTAACGCCTAAAACTAGTCTTCAATATCAATGCTAAGGAAATCTAAGCATAGAAGACAACTTGGAGTTCTAAGCAAAGGAAACTCTAAGCAAACTAAAAGTTATTAAGTATTGAGCAAGATCTGAACTATTGATTGAGCGAAAGTGTTCAAAATTTTTAAAATCAAGCAACAACTCAGTTTTTCATGTAAAAGAAGTCAAAGACTTGAAAAAAAACTACATGTAGCATGTTCAAATTTTAAAAGCAACGATTTAGATTTCCGAGCAAAAGAAAACCAAGACATGAAACAATTTCAAGTATCATATTATGTTGTGGTTGAAATGGTCCCAATGGGGTTTGGTTTCCATCAGGTCTAAGGTCGCATGGTCGAACCCAAGATAAGATAAGGACTGCACGTATAACCAACAAAATGCAAGCATTGCAATAAAAACAGAAATCAAGGCTATCAATCCCATGCATGCAATGAGCCTCTCTTGTGGACTATTAAATTACCATATCGTATGATACCATGTTCTAAAAAGTTTTAAAATCTAGTAGCTTAGAGTCTTAAGCAAAGGGCCAAAACAAATAAATATTAATAAGTCTCATATTCTTAAAGACTAATTCTCAAATGTTGAAAAGTAGATAGTAGCTTAGATTTTCTAACAAAGGAATTTGTTCGAAATGTGAATAAAATAAAAGAATTTCAAGATTGAAGTTATTTTGGGATGACCCACTTAGAGAGGTGGTGTTTTTACCTGGTATCCCGTGACTGATTTGAAGAACACGACAGAGCTCGAGCATCTCTAAGTAACAAGAAATGTGAATTTAGGAGTCAGGAATAGCTCACAAATGTCCTTCGAAATTCTGTAAGAATTTAACAACTACAAAAGTGTGTGTGTTTTTCCCTCTACAGTCTTGATCAGGGATTCGACGAAAATTGAGTAATGAGTGTAGAATCAAATTTGAAAATTGAGATCATGCATTGTTAAACCGTCGTCAAGCCTCTTCTCCGTAATTTATAAAGCCTCAACACTCGTTCCCATAAAACATAGAAGGAAATACATGGCCCATGGATTATGGAACAAAATGGAAATGCAGGGGAAGTTGGGGAACCCAAAATCGATGGGAATTGGGAAAAATCAGTGTCGAAAAGCTTCATTCGAGAGGATATGCAGGTGAAGTAACTCCAAACACGCCCTGGTTTAGAAAACATGGGCGATGCATTTACCAAAAATCTAGATTCTAAAAAAATTGACAATTTGTTCATGAAATTGGGAGGGCGAACTCTCTTTCCGCGTATTTTCTTATTGTTTTTTAGGGGAAGAATTAGTTTCCATATCTATCTTTTATTTTATTATATGGGCTAAATATTCTAATTTTTGTAAACACTAAGTGAATGAAAAATCGCCCCTTCAAAAATTGGAACCCTAAAATTTCACCCATTTGCGAAATTTCGCCCCTAAAATCATCTATGATTCCGTGGATGTATGGACAACGTAGCCATTTTAGCTACATGGCATGCATGCCTTAGGCCACAAACAGGTGTTGAATCTCCAAGCAGGCGCCCCCTTCAAGGATCCGTTGGGTAGCGAGCTACTGGAGTCTGGCCGCCCATGTTTTGTAGACCTTGAGGGATCGAACCAACATTCAAAAGTCGCGGCAGGGATCTACTCGAGTCTGGATGCCCATGTTTCGTAAACTCTGAGAGATCAGACTGACATTCAAAAAGTCGCAGCGCTCTGGCCTGGCTTGCAACCTGTTTTCAAAAGATTATGCCTGCTACTAAAATGAATTATGGTATAACTATTTCAAGTTATCTGTCCCGACTAAAAGTAAAAACACTATCTTCCCCTCTTCAATAATTCCTCTACATAAACTAAATTCCTACTCAATCTTCCAATAATCATTCAATGAAACCCCTCCTTCTTTAAATCTTTCACCAAAGCATTTTTTATTTATTAGAGAATGATGCAGATGGGTAGGCCAGTAAGCATAGGAGAATCTTTCCTGCTCCAATGAGTGAAAGTGGTGGTTATCCAGTGAGTAAAATGAGGATCTGGTGGAAGGAATGATGAAATACCATCGCTAAAGCCAGGTGCAAGGGAAGGGTGTAGAGATGAAATGATAAAAGAGAAACACATTTTTGGTTTCAAGATAGTGACACAAAATGTTTCAAAAAGAAAATCCCTTTCCACTCCTCTCCCAGTTCTAGTTCCTAATTGCCTCGGTACCTGGAGGCAAGTCCAGACGTAAGGTGCAGAGCCCAAGCTATTGTCAGGGAAATAGTTATAGCTAAATAGCAATCGACGTCGCTCAGTTGATAAGGTGCCTTCACTCATAGGTACTCGTCTAGAGAGGCCTTTTCAGCCAGAATTTGAGGCTATGCGATGAAGGGCTTTGGAACTACAACCGCCTCTGATGTTGCTACCTTGGCTGATGGATCATAGTGTTTCTTTCTATGGTGGCGTGTAACTAGAAAGGCCCAGGCCAAGCACCCAGTGAGTCCATGCCCATTGTTTAGAACTACTACTGGCCTTACTTTGCGCCGGAGGCCTTATCAAGACCGGTTTAGGTAGACCGATTTTCTTGGGCAACCTGCGTTTAGACACCTCTGGTGGTAATTTCAAGGTATTTTCCTATATCCACCATTGATTCACTCCTACACTAGTAGCTTTGGTTATTCCTATATTGTCCGCTAACCGACAGCTCCATACTTCTGTACGTATCCATTTGGTGCAAGTAAATGGTTGATGCCTTCCTATTTGTGCACGAAAAGTTTAGTCACAGGATAAGTGGCTAGCTAAGAGACAAAAAGATGAGAAAATGGGCTAGGTGGGTGGGAAGAAGGGCCTTAGTGACCGACCCTGTGCTATATATCGTTTTGGGAGGCGAGGGAAAGATTCGAATAGTCCCTTCTCCTCACGCAAGGGACATGCTTTATCCTCCGAAGTACCTTCTACTACCCAACCACCAACATGAGAAAGAGGATTGGGATCTTGGGAGTAATGCTCTGATCCAGCTGATCCTGGAAATGGTGGTGCTTAAACTGATCTTTTCATCTGCCTTTGCTTCTATCGCCTATACCTTTGATCTAGCTGCCTATGTTAGACTACTCCGATGGAAGTGCATGGAAGAACAACGTTATAGTAACCATCTTCATTCGCTATGGCTCTATCTCTGCTTCACCTCGAGATTCCATGTTGGTAATGGTACGGTTAGCAGTTGGTAATGCATGGGAATTGATGAGCAAGTCCCTGCTATTTTGAGCGAAGGCTAAGGAGAAGACTTATCCCCCTAATGCCGATGATTGTAAAGTGGTTACAACTTACAGCTTCAAAGAAGAGCTCTCTTACAAAGAGAGCTTACAGCTTCAAAGAAGAGATTTCTTACAACTTCAATGCTAAGCTACGCTAAGGCGATAGCGATAACGATGCAATGAAGAGATCTCTTACAAATTCAATGCTAACCTACTCTAAGGCGATAGCAATAATGATGCAATGAAGAGAAGAAAATGTTGTGACCGCCTCACCATAATGCATACACAGATCGATGAGGCGGTGCATCATATCGATTTGCCAGGCGATATGATGCATCACCGTTCGTCATCAGAAAAAAAATTATGTCAGAAAGATAATCAATCATTATTGAAATTATGATGAGCATTGAAGTTATGATAGATTGAAAACCAATGTTATGTACCATTAACATTGGAAAAAATTCATTTTACATTTATTCAAGTTACAATAAAGTGAAAAGCTTACCTTATTTAAAATTAGACAATAAGACATCAATTTTATTAATCAATAAATTGTTTGATAAAATCAATTTAAATACTATAAAAAAATACTATTTTGTTTATGTAAAAGTTTGAAAATCATATTTTGATCATGATCAACGCCCAATGGAATGCTATAGTCTCTCCATTGCTGTCGCGGGCACAAATAATACCCCAAAACCCTTCAAACTCTTGGAAAACCTTAAAAGAAAAACAAAGAGTTCTCGATGCTTCCATGTCTTCCCATGGATGGCCATGCTTTGAATATAAAAATGGTCGAGGATTCCACACCAAATGGAGACAGGTGCCTTCTTCAGAAATGCAAACCTCTAACGAGCTATAAAATGGTAGAAGAACCTCTGAAACCTCAAGTTTTATGTCCTCGTTTGCTGTATTTCCTTACAAAATTAATTGTTTCGGCGTTCGAATTATTTCAAAAGGTATTGAGAACTCAGGTACAAAATAATCCTGTGTACAGAATCAATTCAAGTAGCCACGAGATCTGACTCTATGAACATCATCTTCAGAGTGATATCACGAGCTTTTTGAGGTTTTGCATAGCTTGGAAATCCTCAACGTCCCCTTTTGTTCCCTGCGCCGGCTTTGAAACGCAGACCCCAGGGCTAAATGTAAAAGCCTTGGTAGTTGTAAGCTTGTGATGGCCACAGACGAGGCTACCCTGAGGCTCCGACGGTGCCATCAGGCTCTGCGGCTATAAGGGATAATTGCGAATCTGGTTTTGGGTCAACTATGCAAGCAACAAATCCAAAGTGTACAAACAATTCAGGTAAGGTCGTAATTGGATAACGAGTTACGGACTAAGCGTTAGGTTCGATTCCAAGTCCGAGATGGAATTTCTAAAATGGAGGAACAGAGAGTCTGTGTTACGTTTGTTTCTCTCATTGAACATATGGTTAAGTAATAGGGTTTGTAGGTGAAAGTGTTGCAATTTTGAATGTTGTTTGTCATACCATGAGTGGGTACTATATTAGGAAACTAAAATTCCGTGGATAAGGGGAAATGTGGATGAGGGGAAATGATCTGTTTGAAAGTTTTCAATTGATCCATCAATTAATAGTCATTATTAGGTTCACCCAATGGGCCTATCTCAAGTTCACCCAAAGTTCATGAAGATTTAGGTGCATGAGCTCAGTTACCTCTCATAGTTGTTTATGCTAAACTAAATGTGATTGTTATGCTCCACTAGATGATTATTTGCAAATCTCTCAAGCTACAGTGAGAATGGGTGTCTAACAGGCATCACATCAAGTTACATTTGAACCCCGAGCTTTGCCAACTCAAAATTGCTAAACTAAATGTGATTGTTATGCTCCACTAGATTATTATTTGTGAATCTCTCAAGCTACAGTGAGAATGGGTGTCTAACAGGCATCACATCAAGTTACATTTGAACCCTGAGCTTTGCCAACTCAAAATTGCTGAAATTTAATTGGGCTAGACAGCTTTGGAACTGTCAATTGGAACTGTCAATGTTTTTTTGCTTGAAACTCCAGAAGAAATTTGTGAACCTACATTTCAAGTGAACACATCACCCATCCTAAGGGAGCACTTCACCCACTGTTTCTATCCTTCTGTTTTGTGTAGAAGGATAAAATGCTCCTGAAGAATGGGTGATATGTTAACTTAAAACATGGGTGAAAATATTTCTCACACGTTATTAACAAAAAAAATAACGGCATTATGTCCAACTGCGAAGGCCTGCATGAGAAGGGTTTAGTGCTGAATGTACACGATTTGCAAACAATGTGAATCTGATTTCTTTGCATTGTGTTGGACATGCACTAATTTTGTGTTTCCTGGGAACATTAAGAAATTGATCACTCGACTTTGCCCAGGTTGAAAAATCAGGTTCTGAGGTTCTATGAAAGTAATCCTGTAAATTGGCAGGAACAGAGAGTCTGTGTTGTGTTACGTCTGTTTCTCTCATTGAAGATATGGTTAAGTAATAGGGTTTGTAGGTGAAAGTGTTGCAATTTTGAATGTTGTTTGTCATACCATGAGTGGGGTACTATATTAGGAAACTAAAATTCCGTGGATAAGGGGAAATGTGGATAAGGGGAAATGATATGTTTGAAAGTTTTCAATTGATCCAATATCAATTAATAGTCATTATTAGGTTCATCCAATGGGCCTATCTCAAGTTCACCCAAAGTTCATGAAGATCTAAGTGCATGAGCTCAGTTACCTCTCATAGTTGTTTATGCTAAACTAAATGTGATTGTTATGCTCCACTAGATGATTATTTGCGAATCTCTCAAGCTACAGTGAGAATGGGTGCTAATGGGTGCCTAACAGGCATCACATCAAGTTACATTTGAACCCCGAGCTTTGTCAACTCAAAATTGATGGAATTTAATTAGGCTAGACAGCTTTGGAACTGTCAATTGGAACTGTCAATGTTTTTTTGCTTGAAACTCTGGAAGAAATTTGTGAGCCTACATTTCAAGTGAACACATCACCCATCCTCAGGGAGCACTTTACCCACTGTTTCTATCCTTCTGTTTTGTGTAGAAGGATAAAGTGCTCCTGAAGAATGGGTGATATGTTAACTTGAAACATGGGTGAAAATATTTCTCACACGTTATTAACCAAAAAAAATAACGGCATTATGTCCAACTGCGAAGGCCTGCATGAGAAGGGTTTAGTGTTGAATGTACATGATTTGCAAACAATGTGAATCTGATTTCTTTGCATTGTGTTGGACATGCACTAATTTTGTGTTTCCTGGGAACATTAAGAAATTGATCACTCGACTTTGCTCAGGTTGAAAAAACAGGTTCTGAGGTTCTATGAAAGTAATCCTGTAAAGTGGGAGCAGTCAGATTTTTCACCTCTCTCGAAGAAAATCTTTCACCGTGGGTGCCAAAAATATCGTTTCGGATGATTAAGGTATGTTAAAACATTCTTTCACATTAAGACTTAGTAGCAGAACTCATAAACTGTGAACAGAAAAATCAATATGCTGTACGATTGAGCAAACTATAAATAATAATAAAAAGTGGCTATTTTTTCTGAGGAGATGATCCATTTTTCTTCTTGAAATATTCAGCAATAGTAAACAGAAGATGAAAATCTAGTAAAACTGTCGTCATCATAAAAGTTGATTGCCAAAGTTTTGAAGGATGATACTTTATGGTTGTGAATATCCAATATCCAATATCCGTCTAATTGAGGGTGGAATTCTCAGTTTTAGGGGCATTAAAAATTCCTCAGATTCTCTCAACTTAGGAAGCTTTATAATGAAAGAGTTTAAAATTGTTTAGGATTGCATGCTAGCTGCTGCCACTGGTGCTAACAGTGCTTGCCTAGAATATACAACTTTCTCAGCAAACATCTAGTGGCCTTTTTTCTGCAAAAGCCTTAAGAATCTTAGTAAATTCTTCTTTATCAGCCGCAGAAACATAATTGCCAATCGAGTTTGACTATCCAAGCCTCCAAGCTGCTTATACACTTTGCATTCACCAATACTTTTTGTACTGTGGAAACATTAAGATCAATCCATCCACATGAGGTACCATGGTATGCAAGTGTCGCATATTTGGTAAACAAGTCAGAACCCCAGAATGTGTTTGTGTAGTTTCGAGCTCTATTTACAAAGCTTGTTCAGTGCACGTGAAAACCTTTGCATAGCAGCTAGCTTTCTCATTGCATAGATGAATATTTTATACTGTAAGTTTACTGATCTGCACAGCTGTGCTTGGTCAAATAGGCTCCTAGGTTCATCCAGACCATTGTAGATTTCAGTCAGAAAATATGCATCCTCATTTGCAAATGTTCCATGGACCCTTCATGCTGGATTAAATGACCCTGATTTACCCCACTTTTCATAGGCATAAGCATGGTGTCAAAAGGAGGGCTAAGCAAGAATAACCTTAGGAATAATTTCTAATAGTTCTATTACATGATTACATTGAACA
>ML827555.1:29875-42216 GCA_009831015.1 Picea engelmannii | reverse complement strand
TGCATGTAAATTTAACAAAAATGAACTTCACATTATTCTTCAAGAGCATGTAAGCCTAATTCTCAACCCTAAATAAACTAGTTCCCCACTTTGTTTGGCCATCTACATACCTCTTATTGTGTGACGGTGAAGCCATATTAGGGCATGGGGCAAGCACTGGAGGCGTGCAATTGTGCTCTTCCCTTCCTCTTCTCCATTTGATTATATCCTTTTCTCACAAAGGGACTATCTCATCGTAGAAAAATTCTCCACATTTCTTATTATTTTTTATCTACATTTCTAATTATTAGGCATTTCAAAAGGCATGTTTGAAATTAGCTTTTCAATGACCCATTTTGACAATTAGTACGCTTCTAATATTGATAACAAATGTTGTTCCCACTTGACATGGATACAAATAGAGTTAGAATTTAAGATGACATATCTATTCGCACCCTATCTCGAAGATTACCTATAATCATTGTACGATTTTGTAAAGATTATAAAGCACATCTTAAAATTTATCGATGAACATTGCATTCTGAATGAGTGTTGTAAGTTGTTTAAAGGTTGCATCAATTCTTTCTAGACAACATTCTCCAATTGGCTAATGGATTGCTAGATTTGTTTGAGGTGGTGCCTCCACCATTTGGTTGCTTATAATTTATAGGAGTTTAAGTTGATGCCCTGCATAATAGAGATAGACACAAAAGTAGCGAGCAATGTGTGAAGTATGGTCACCAAGACCATCACATAATAATGCATGACTCTTTGTTTCTATCAAACTATTTTATTTCTAATTTGTTCTTAAAATTGCGTAACCTATTATTAGTCCTTGTTGTAAAAAAATATTATAACATTGGGCGTTTAATTGACTTATACTATGTTCAAATATTTCAAGTGCCCAACGTTTCAACTTTACTACGACACATAAATATATTAAGTTTCGAGAGAAAGTATTACATTATTTTTTTGGTTAAAGGATTGTCCAATGCTTCGTGACAATACAATTTTTTGTTTCATTGAAGTTGTTTTGAAAAATATATAATTCTTACAAATTCTGAACATTGATGGTGGTTATTAATGAGATGTAGGCGTCAAGAAAATTTTTAGGGGCTAAATTTTTCCTTTGGTTCTTTTCCAAAAGAAGATTCACCAATTTTCATTTTTTTCTAAACTGATTGACCCAAATTCTATAATATGTTAAAAGTATTTTACTTTAAAAATGGCCAAAATTTATTAGAAGTTATATAAAATTCTTAGAAATTTGAATATTTTTACAAAAATATTGCCAAACATTTTATTCTTGGCATTTTAAGAATTAGTAAGATTCACCAAGGTTTTTATACTTTAAGGTAAGTACGGATACTGAAAATTTTCCGTGGTACGTGTTAGGTTTTATGATGGTCGATGGCTTTTTAAATGAAAAATTAGTTGCATATTTATATATTGTGAGGTCAAATCATACATTTGATTCAAGCTCAAATAAATTTTTACTTTATTTTCATGTTGATTATTGATTTTTTATAATGGACACTGAAATTGTAATTATATAAAAGGGGGGTTGAGTTGAAGCAGACAACTTATTACATAGTGCTAAGTTCCAGTAAGCATTTATTTGAAGTTACAAAAGGAGTTACACAACACATCAAAAGGTTGATGGAGGCTGTAATTGAGCTAACTACATTCCAGAAATTCTTGCATGAGAAGATTTTAACAAATTGCTTACATAACAAGATACAAAAACAATACATTTCTAGATTGGATTATGAGTTTGACTTCTTGTCATCACTGTCTGTGCTCCTGAAGAAGATGTTTTCTTCTTTATTACTGTAGTCCAAGCTTCTTTTATTTTCGATGACTTCGGTGCCTCTCCCTCCATTCCCGACGTGCCTTGATCTGGAGGTTCATGTTGTTCAAGGTTCTCCCTTTCTTTTGCTTGGTATGCCCAGCTCGCCTTTCAGGTTGGAATTGAGGGAGTAGAAAAATCTTGAGCCAACTAATCCTATGGTGTTGCATCAGGCTTTATGAATGCTTCTTGGTCTAGATATGAAGGGATACAAATTTCCTCTTTCATAGGATCATGTGGATCCACATCTTGTTTTTTGGAAGAGGTGTCCATGTTTTCCTCTGATATTGAAATGGGCCCATTCATGGGTGGATCTAGGCATATGGCTCATCCTTGCTGATCGTTTGATGTTTTTTTTTGGCACCATCCCACCAAGTTGATTTACATTGGAGTTTCTTGGCTTGCCTTGGTCTTTTCAGGCACTAGGTTGCCTTATGTCCTCTTTCAAAACAAACTCTGCAACGACAAGATACATTTTCATAACCTAACTTTTGAGACCGGGAGGAGTTTTCATCTACCAAGATTATTTTAGTCGAAATCCCTTTGCTGAAATCCATTTCCACACATATTCGAGTATAAGTGGTAGTACTTTAATTTTTTGTTTCCCCACTTATGTAGTGAAATTTCCCAAGAGTGTTTCTTATGGCTCGAAGAGTGGGTAAACCCCAAAGATGCATAGGCAAGTTTGGAGGTCTAACCGAAATCGAAGCCAAAGACAAGATATTTGTCATTGGATCAAAGGAAGGAGTCCAATCTTTCATGCATAAACCATATTTTCCCTAGAACCAGGGACATGTTTTTAAAACCAAATCTTGTCATCAACATTATCAAACATCACAATAAAAATACCTTTCGCACATGGGGAAATAAACGCTTCTCCTTTAATCTTGGGTTGCCAGAGACCTGAAATCCATTTGTGAAGGTCAACTAGAGGCAACCACAAACTAATGAGTCAACAATTCATAACATTTGAGCTATAAATTGCTTCCCTAGATACAACATTTTTCACCAAAGGTATAGCGATAGTCGGAGTTTCTCGAACCATCAAACTGTTAGAAGAAGATTGCACAATGTCTCTGAAAGAGGGCTTACCAAAATTTTTAGATGGGGGGGGGGGAGTAGGCATGCTCAGGAACTACTTTAAAGGAGGTAGAGCCACCGAGGAGAGAATATGCGACCGTCATAGAAGGGGATGTCTCCATTGATCCCAAAAGGCCGCCACTTGTTGCAAAAACCGACCTGGAAGAGAGAGGGGTTGTCCAAGCCAAGCCTGGTCGTCGAGAGGCCGAGGCCACTGCTTCCAAAGAGCTTGAACTAGTGCCTTAAGAGCTCACAGCTAGGGATAAACTCTAGCGTGTGCCTCCATGGAGAGGCGAATGCAGATGTGAGTTACAGGAGCACGAGAGATTTTTTGGTTCATTATTGAATTTTATTATTCTAGTTTTTTGACAATAATTTGAGTGGTCATAACATTTAAGAATATGTGTTTCCTTCTTGCAGGTTACATATTTGAATTTGGAGGGGGTAAGATATGTATACTTTCATAAACTAAGTAGTCAAATTACTATGTTAAAAGACCCCTTGTCCCTTGTCGAGCTTATAAATTTCACAAATATCATTATTATGAAAATTTCCAATCATCCTCATTTTTTCAACCTTCTATCATTAGTAAACATCACATTTTGAACCTCATGGACATTAATGAGTATTAATTGACAAAAACTTGGGAACGACCAATGTGCAAACCAAAGTCCCTTGATCGAAAACCGTCTAAATGGAAAATTTACCATTTATTAGTCCAAAACAACCCCTCCATTATACATGCGTGGGTTCACTACAAACACATAAAATAAAACGTGTAACCATCAATAAGGTAGCCACTCCATGGTCCTCTCATTAACCCGTGATAAATTTAATTTTTAGCTAGATACTTCTAAATCATTTATTGCGCCGAGAGGCACATTTCTACAACGCGGGTGGGAGGGATGTGTTCGTCTGTCCCAAACAATATTAAATAAATGAACTAAAATGAAATGGGTGGGAGGGATGTGTTCGTATGTCTCAAACAATATTAAATAAATGAACTAAAATGAATTTAATTTTTTTTTTCTTATGTCGGCTATAATTTTTTTTGGATGCGTCACATCAAAGGATTTGATCCCTCTTGGCGCTTTGTATAACCATAGTTAGATGGGTCTATATTGGTAGGATAATTTGGTGGGGATGACATTTTTAATAAATAATAAATAATGAAGGTAAATGGGCCAAATTTTATGCTAACCATTAAAACTAAAACATAGACAATAAAATAGCTTGGAAAAAGTGTAATTGTGAAGCATTAAATGCCACCACTGGCAAATGCACAGGGGGGATTAGAGCTGCTAACATACCCATATCCTTACCGTTGGATCGAAAACCATGACGACACATCTAACCGTTGTGAAAATCAACTATTAATCTTGTTTTTCTTGGGAAAAATAAACTATTATTCATATTTCACTTGGGCATATCTCTCACAAAGTGAAAACCAGATGATGGGGTGTTGTTGTTCGGGTGTAGGGAATTGATGCATGAAATGTAGGAGAATTTGGAAGGAGAGGAGATTGCAGGTTTGAAGCTAACAAAATGCTCAGAAAAGAAGTTGAAGTCGATCAATTCCAACAATTAGGATTTTTTTTTCTTTTCATTGTTTTTTTGCTAATCAACAATGCCACAAACAGTGTCCAAAATGGCACAGATTTTGTCTATGTAGAACTTATATCTATGTTACTAGAAATGAGAAATGGGAACTGAAGAGGAGGTAGAGAGGTTCTAATCTTGAATAATTAAACTCTTAGGGGCTTATTAGTCATAGTGAAATTCGATTCCTCATTTCATATATAGTGGATTCGATTCATAATTTATGTTTAACAGTAGTTCAATTGGGGCTTGACTCCAAACCCCAAAAACCCTACAACTATAAGAGGCTCAGGAAAAATGAATACCAACCCTTGAAAAACAAAACAAAACAAAAAAAGAGATAAAGCATTGTGATACTAACTAAATGTGAGGTCCTCGACACTTCCATGCCTTCCCATGGATGGCCATGCTTTCAATATAAAATTGGTCGAGGGATTCCACAAAAAATGAATTGGAGACATGTGCCTTATTTAGAAATACACTACTCCAACGAACTATTATAAGGCAAAAGAACCTTTGAAACTTTAACTTTTATGCATTGGTTGTTGTATTTCCTTAAAAAATTAATCGTTTTGATGTTCTTATTATCTTTTATTTCAAAGGGCATTGAGCACTCAGGTACAAAGTAATCTTGTGTATAGAATCAATTCAAGGAGCCTCAAGAACTGTGACTATGTGAACATCATCTTCAGAGTGATATCACGAGCTTTTTGAGGTTTTTCTTTTATTTTACCCGAGGAAACCGATTCTTGGAAGACTTGGCTTGCTTCAAAGAAGAAACCACACGTCCAAGAATCCATAGTGTCGTATTTTGTTCGCTGCGATGACTTTGAAATGCAGTTTCCATGGCTTATTGCAAAAGCCTTGGTTGTTGTAAGCTTGTGATGGCCACAAACGAGGCTACACTGAAGCTCTGACGTGGCATCAGGTTCAGTGGCTACAAGGGTTAATTGCAAATTTGGTTACAACTCGACTATGCAAGCAACAAATCCAAAGTCTACAAACAATTCAGTTAAAGTCGTAATTTCATAATGAGTTATAGACCAAGCATTAGGTTTGATTCCAAGTCTGAGATGGAATTTCTAAAATGGAGGAACAAATAATTTGTGCTAGGTTTGTTTCTCTCTTTGAACATATGGTTAAGTAATAGGGTTTGTAGGTGTAAGTGTTACAATTTCGGAAGTTGTTTTTGTCATACCATGGGTGGGGTACTATATTAAGAAACTAATATTCCGTGGATAAAGGAAAAAGCTCAGTGTGAAAGTTTTCAGTGGATTAATCAATTAATGATCATTATTAGGTTCACCCAATGGGCATATCTCAAGTTCACCTGAAGTTCATGAAGATCTAGGTGCATGAACTTAGTTACTTATCAATGTTGTTTATGCTAAATAAATTAACTGTGATTGTTACGCTGCACAAGATGATTATGTGCGAATGTCTCAAGCCACTGTGAAAAAGTGGGTAGTGGGTGTTTAATAAGCATCAAGCTACATTTGAAACCTGTTCTTTGCCAACTTAAAATTGAAAAGTATTGCTGGAATTTTGTTGGACTTGACAACTTTGGAACTATCAATGTTTTTTTGCTTGAATCTTCATGAGAAATTTGTGAGCCGACATTTCAAGTGAACACATCACCCATCCTCAGGGAGTACCTCACACATTGTTTCTATCCTTTTGTATTGGGTGGGAGGGTGAAGTGCTCTTGAAGGATGGGTAATGTGTTCTCTTGAACATTGGTGAAAAAAATTCTCGGGATTTTGAACAAAAAAAACACTGGCATTATGTCCAACTGCGAAGGCCTGCATGCTAAGCTCTCTTGAACTGCCAAAGGTGCTTTGTACATGCAATTTAATTAATTATTATGATAAGCTACAGTGCGGCTTTTGTATTGGATCTTGTTGGGATTTTTATTGATCATGTATTCAACAAATATTACCAAACTTTGAAGATCTAAAATGTCATTCCCTACTTTGAATGAATCCAAATTTAAATTACTTTGCCAAATATATCATACTTCAAATAATTTACCGTAACCATCAATGTGGAGCATCCCTAGCCTCTAGGTCCTTTATTATAAGTAAATATTAAGGAATCCATTCTTAGCTCACGACCATCATTTTTGAGACCTTGATTTGAAGCAGTTTCCCATGATAAGTTTTGCTACCGTAGAGGCATGTTTGATCACATTTAGAGAGAGAGAGAGAGAGAGAGAGAGAGAGAGAGAGAGAGAGAACTATAAATAATCATGCCTGCATCTTGAGATTATGAAATCTATACAATGTTTCCATCAAGGATTAAGCATATCAATGATTTCTAGCAAATAATAAAGTGGAAAAATAATGGTAAGCTTTTGCCTCGTATACCTATTACAAGATATCCCTGTAGTATTGCATAATTTAGCATTCCAAAAATTCTTCATAGGGAATTCATTCATAGGGTTGTTATTGTTTTTGCTATATATAATAGAAGACTATATGTATTCAACGAGATTTTATTTGCATACTGAGGGTACTTGCATTGGAATATATTGTTAGATTTTCATTAGTTTTGTTAACATTAGATTTACCATAGCAGATAAACAAGCACAAGAAGACACAAAGATTTATCCTGAGAAAAACCCAACCAACTTTTCTTAGAGAGAATCTTTCCAATATTCCAATACAATCATGAACAAGCTCTATTCACAAGAGCAAACCAACAATGAATAAACCCTCTTTTCTTCTTGTCAAACCCTAATGAGGGTAGACAACTGAGAAACACCACAAAACCCGCGCAAGATAGGCGCATCACTAGAGCAAAATAACGCACCACAAAACTGGCACAACTGGTAACTACCACTACAAATATAATTGCAACTGCAACTGTAACTGCTACTGCAATTGCAACTGACAACTGGCATGAAGAAACTGGGCATCACCACACAACCTTAGCGCAACTCCCCCAAAGGTAGCGCACAAGAGAAACCACCAAGAGCCACCAAGAATATTCTTCCCCAAGTGAGGTGCATTCTCCAAGAGAACCATAAACCATAAATAGCGAAACTGCCACAATTGCCTAGTGCGTACTGCAGAAGGAGAACTATGTGTCTGTACAAATGAAATGATCTAGCCCTGTATTTATACTAATCTGGGTGCCAGTCTGGGGCCGACTCCTTATTTTGGGTCTCCACATTTACTTTATTATTTTTGTGGGCGGATTCCTATTCCCGGTGTTAACACATAGGATGTATAGGGTGTACAAAGGTTCCTTGTGTCATATTTAACCGTTTGAGGGTCAAATCATGTGTCAAGTCGACCTGTTGCAAACTCACCTGAAAGTTCACAACGAATCAAGAAAGTATCTCATGCACTAATCACATATCATTATGCTTTGGAAACGTGGCAAGGGGTTCGAAAAGGTTTCCTAGATTGTTGTGTAAGTTTTAAAAGTTGAAATAAATTTTGAATGTAAAAACGCACCTACAGGAAAGCTCGCAACGCATGCAAAGGTGCTGCGAACTGGTAGTTTTGGGACAGTTTGTAGCGAATTAGTACACAATAGAATCGTATTTTCATCATAACTTTTAAATGTCGATCTGGGTTCTTCTAAATTTTTTTGTGGATATGAATCATTATATTATTGACTTGTTGACCAAAACTCAGGTTGACCCAGTTCGTCGTTTGGGAGAAAAGTTTAAATCATCACTTACAAGAAAGTTTGCAATGAATCCTGAAATTGTGTTGCAAACTCTAATAGTCTGATAAATCCGAGTTGTAGGAGGGCTGCCACCTGTCTGGGGAGGTTCGAATGGGTTCTCAAAGATCAGTTAGACACCAAGGGACACTTGTACCTAAGTTTCAGCTCCACTAAATCTCCATGTAATGAGTTGGCTACAGTTGCATTTATTCTAAAAGACAGTTTCCATGAATCAAAGAATTAGTTGGATTTTATGTTTTCCACATATCTCTAAGGCATAGAATTCAATGCATGGAGTAGGTTGCGACCTCCTAGAGATATTATTGATGTAATTTTCTATTTAATGAGTGAGAGGACTCCAAATAGAGTCTGGAGAGAGTTTTGAGAAAGCTGGAGGGACAACTTTATCTATGTATTTGTAAGCCTGTTGGGCATATCAGAATGTAACATTTTTGTCGTTAGAGATTCATGAGAGATGTTACTATCAGATTGTATTTTCTATGTTTTCCATTTTCCTTTTTCATCTTTCTTGAATGAATTTAAGACATTGAGGATCAATGACTTTTCATGGGTAGGAGATTCATGAGCTACAAAGGATTTGCAGTGATTGCCTTCTTTTCATGATTTCTGTTCAAGTATTCTTTTAATTCATTTTGCATAGAAGATCATTGCTTGATGAATATTTATTCTTAGTGTTATCTACTTCATTCTTTTGTTCATCATTATATAGCCCTTTTGTTTGGTAGGCAACTTGATTGCCTTTGATCTTCACAATGTTATGACTCCATGCCCAATGGAATGTCTTTGCAGATAGTCTGCTGCTATCTTTTTTGCTCTTTCTTGCTAATCCACCAACCATAAAATTGATTTAATTGTTCAAATTCTGATGGGTATTAAGCTTACACCCACAACAGTCTAGGTGTGACTTCTAGTGCTAACACCTAGAAATTATATTTCCACTTTAATTATTTTATGTGGGATGACTTCTCTTCTATGGTCTTCTATTTCACCTTATTCTTTTCTGGGGTGTTCTTCAACTGTTCAATGGTCTTCCTTTGACTTCTTGGAATCCTCTTCGCTAAGAAAAGTTGTCTAGGAGGGAATACCTCCGGCAACTACCAAAACATCAACACTCCCTCTTAGCTAGGGAGGTATTCTTCCAAGATGTCTTCTTCTAGTAGTCCAATGACTACCACGATAGTCCAATGGCTATACTGCAATCATCTAGTAGCCCCAAGGCTACTACCATGTCGTCCTGTAGAAAAACACTGCAATCAACTAGTAGCACAGAACTACTACCATGCAACCCAACAATCAACTAGTAGCACAAAGCTACTACCATGTCGTCACGATTATGTAGCAATCAACTAGTAGCACAAAGCTACTACCATGTTGTCACGATTATGTAGCAATCAACTAGTAGCACAAAGCTACTACCATGCTATCCAGTAGTCCCCATGACTATGCAACAATCAACTAGGAGCACACAACTGCTACCATGCCATCAACCATAGTCATATCCTGCAATCAACTGGTAGCTATAAAAGCTATTACCATGCAATCCAATAGTCTCCATGACTATGCAAAAATCAACTATTAGCACACAATTACTACCATGCCATCAACCATAGTTATATCCTGCAATGTCACATCCTATAATCAACTCGTAGCTACAAAAGCTACTACCATGCAGTCCAATAGTCTCCATGACTATGCAACAATCAACTAGTAGCACACAACTACTACCATGCCACCAACCATAGTCATATCCTGCAATCAACTAGTAGCTACAAAAGCTACTACCATGCAGTCCAATAGTCTCCATGACTATGCAACAATCAACTAGTAGCACACAACTACTACCATGCCATCAACCATAGTCATATCCTGCAATAAATTAGTAGCTACAAGAGCTACTACCATGCAGTCCAATAGTCTCCATGACTACGAATCTAGTAGCACGAAGCTATTACCATAGTCTCCACAACTACGCTATGATGTTTGTCCTCTCCCAGTAGTCCCATTCACACCCATCCACTGGGCAAGACTACTACATCACTCCCTCAGTCACTCCGCATGATTGGTCTAGGAAACCCTTGGCCAAAAGGGAAGCCAATTGGAGGAGAAACATCACACCTCCCTCTCAATGAGGGTGGACATTCTGCATCACGCCAAGCTTGTCTCTGAAGTACTCATACTTCACTCTAGACAGAGGCTTGGTGAAAATGCCCGCTATCTGCTTATTTGTGGATATGTACTGGAGCTCCACTGCTCCTCTTTGCACCATGTCTCAGATGTAATGGTATTTGATCTATATGTTCTTTGACTTGTCATGGAAGACTAGATTCTCTGAAAGCTTCACACAACTTTGATTATCACAGTATATCAAAGTTGGCTCCAACTCTAGATCAAATAACCCTGCAAGCAACTTCCGAAGCCACACTGCTTCGCGACTTGCAACACTGGCTGCAATATACCCTGCCTCTATTGTACTGAGTGCCACTGACATTTGTTTTCTTCTTAACCATGAGATCATACCAGATCTCAAACTGAAGCAACATCCTGATGTGTTTTTCCCGTCCACTGCACTCTCTGCCTAGTCAGATTCTGTATAACCTTGCAACTTTACTTCACCATCCGAGACATATCTGAGTCCATATCCAACCGTACCATGCACCTTAATATATGCTTTGCTTCTACCAAATGTACATGTCTAGGCTCAACCATGTACTGCAAAGCATATATCTGGCATGGTGATAACCAAGTACATCAAGGATCCAATCAACTATCTGTACATCGTGGGATCAACCAAATCTGAAGATGAATCACTCAAGAGCTTCATATTCGTAACCATAGGTGTGGCCATGGACTTGCAGTCCATCATCCTGAATCTCTACATGATCTCGACTATATATTTTCCTTGGCTAAGGGAAATCTCATTTGGTCTCTACCACACCTCTAATCCCATCAAATCCAGATCCTTCACTTTGAACTCTGAAGTTAGTTCCCTCTTGCACCCATCTGTGAGCTTCTCATCCCCTGTAATAAACAAGTCATCCACATATATGATCAATGGGAAACCATCCCCAAGCTTATCGAATAATTGTATGTTTTGGCATACCATGCCCTGGGTGCCTACTTAAGCTCGTACAAAGCTTTCTTCAATTTGTAGACATTAGACTCCTTATGTATCTTGTGGCTGCCCTATGTTCACTTCTTCTAGCTATGGGAGCAAGTGTCTCGTCATAATATTCTCCCTCTTTTTGGGAGAATCCTCTAGCCACAAATCTCGATTTGTACTTCTCTATGATGCCATCTGCAGCATGCTTGATCTTGTAGATCCACTTGGAAGTCACCACTGATTGTCTCAGAACCACTTTCCACACCATCATAGCATCCTCCACACTTGTTGCTTAGCAATTTCCTCAAAAGTGGAAGGATCATTCTAAATCAATGGTTTTACTCATCAGTGCCACATAGCTGGAAAACTGTGTGATCTCTTGCTCTCTCTAAAAAAGCCTCTGGGAGCTGCATGTCCTTCATCTTCCTGCAAAGTGTTCCAGAGCCATGCTGGTAACTATAACTTCTCTGGGTGGATCTACATGTATCTCTGGATCTACTGTCTCATTCTGATATGTTCTTTTGGAGTAGAGTCAATCATTACTACATTCTTTGGAGCCTTTGGATCCTCTTTGTCCTCATCCATGTGAGACTCTTTCCCATCTGGATTTGAGGAGGAATTCTTTCTGAATGAAAGTCTCTAAGCCACTGACTCTCTCTGAGATCAAACTCACTTTGAGTTTGCACGCTCCCTCTGGGACTTGACTCTTTCTGAGTCTATGCAATCTCGGATTCATCAGCTCCCTCTGCATCTGCTGACCTCCTCTGAACTCTGATCTCCCATGAACTGTACTGAGAGACTGCTCCTCCCTATTGGATCCTAAGGGTTTACTCCCTATGAACTCTGACTCCTTCTGAGCTGATACTTGGTGGGGCCACCTGCCTCACCACTGGTGGAGCCATCTGCTCCTCCTCATGATATAGCTCATCAATGCCATATAACTGTATGCCCTTTGCATCTTGCAAAGTATCACGAGACCATGCTGGTCTCTTCTCGATCACTACAACATTTCTGGGTAGGCCCTTCTGGCTCTAC
>ML827554.1:79287-101930 GCA_009831015.1 Picea engelmannii | reverse complement strand
GGGGGGGGGGGGGACGCTTCGGCAACACTGATCTCTAGTATAACAAAGACCATAATTCAACGTACCCTTAAGGTATCTCATCACATGCTTTGCAGCTACAAGGTGAACACATATGGGCTCCACCAAATACTCACTCAAGGTGTTCACAACAAAGCATATATCTGGCCTTATATTCGTTAGATACATCAACGATCCAATAATCTATCTGTATAGAGTAGTATCAACCAACTTTGAGGAAGTATCAACCATGAGCTTCAAATTCGTTTCCATGGGTGTGTTCATGGCTTTACATTCCAACAATGCAAATCTCTTCAGTATTTCAATTGCATACTTCCCTTGGTTAAGGAAGATCTTCTCTGCGCTCTGCCAGAGTTTCAAGACCTAATAAATAATGCATCAGGCCTAGGTCTTTCATCTCAAACTTTGCAGCGAGTTTTTTCTTGCAATCTGTGATGAGGTTGTATTCTCCTGTCAAGAATAAATCATCCACATATAGTAGCAATATAATTGGCTCATCATTCATAACCTTGAAGTATAGGTTAGGATCAAATTTACTCTTGGTAAAGCCTAAGCTTGTCAAGAAACTGTCAATTTTGCCATACCAGGCTCTAGGAGCTTGCTTCAACCCGTACAGAGCTTTCTTCAACCTGCAGACATGAGTCTTTCTATCTTCAACTTCAAACCCTTGTGGTTGTTCTATATACACTTCTTCAATAACACCATTTAAGAAAACTGTTTTCACATCCATCTGGTGCAACTTCCACTTTATTTTGGCTGCAAAAGCTATGATGGTTCTGATAGAAGTGTATCTGGCTACAACAACAAATGTTTCTTCATAGTCAATACCTTCCTTTTGAGAAAATCCACAAGCCACAAATCTTGCCTTATGTTTTTCAATACTTCCGTCTGCTGCATGTTTTATTTTGTATATCCACTTGGAAGATACCACATCTTTGTTCTTTGGTCTGGGAACTACTTCCCATACATCATTCTTCATAATGAACTGGTATTCTTCTGTCATGGCGTCCATCCATTCTTTCTTCCGAACGACTTCTTCAAAGCAAGTAAGTTCCTTTTCTACGAGATCACACATCAAGGCCATATAGCTGGAGAATGGCATAAGCTTCTTGCTTTGTCTCATGGTTCCTTCTGGGGCACCATACTTCTCTGCATCTTGAATAAGTTCTTTCGCCCAAGATGGCTTTCTCTTGTGAGAGATCATCATACGAGGAGGTTCTTGAGATTCTATCATATCATGATCTTCTGGAATCTCATCATCAGGGGTAATTGCAACTCTGGGAGCTACAGGTTCTTCTTCATATACTTCTTCAAGCTGACATTTCCTTGATCTTTTGAGTGTTGCATCTTCATCAAAGGTTACTGATGAGCCACAAAATTACCATCATTTGACATCCTCTTTTCCTTCTTTTTAACCCCTTATCATTTACCTATAACCCCGTCTTATCCATTTTTCATTCTCATATGCGGGATTTAGGCTCAAGATGTTTTCCAATTGCATTTCTTAATATTTCTTTAGATTTCTGATTAACATTAGGGGAAGTAGCGTGTTCTGTATTTACTTTTGAAGTGACAACTCATGTGTGGACAAGTTGTTACAGGGTTTTGTTCACATATTATGGATCTTTCAAATCGGAATCGTTGCACATCCTTTGCCACAAATTTAAAGTCATTAGTAGCTGATATAGTTGCGAGGTTCTCATGTTTACAAATCAGCCTGCTACAGAATTAGGCATGTACAACTTGGAACCGCGTGTGATTTTACTATGATTCCTAGAATGCAAGTATTCTAGGTTTCCTTGGAAGATATATGAATTATTTCACGAACAATGAAGGCATATCAGCAAGGTAAATTAATGTGAATATCTTCAACGTGGAAATATATCAGTAATATAATTAAATGATTAAAATCAGCACAAGGATATACAAAAAAAGGGGAAATTAATACATTTTCAAGTTTAAGTTATAAATCGACATATTAATTAATACCTTATGTAGAATTAAAAGATCAAAATCAGCATATTAAAGGCACGAAGGTATAACTCAACATTGAGCGTGAGGATAAGTCAAAGGAAATTAATATTTTACATTCCCAGCATGCCACAAGCTTCAACAATGTTCCAACCACATTTAGCATGAGAAATATATTAAAAAAATTAACACTTCAACATATGCGTATCGACCACTCAATACGTGGTAATCTTTAGGATAAGGATACAAACATATTCGCATATAACAATCCAACTCATTTGACAAAGCAGTTTGGGCTGTCCGAGGAATCTGGAAAGCGACATACAGTTCATTGGCTAAGACACAAGTCCGTGAGGTTGAGAAAATCATCGAACAGTGGCATCAAAGTTGTTCCAAATTATTTCCCAGCATATTAGGAGGGTTGTTGCTCTATACTTATAGCTATTGAAGTCATTCTCTTGTATATATATGTGTGTGCTCTCATGAGCGGGAGTAGTCTTAGCAGAGAGTGATATCAGGTGTATTTAGACTTTTGTGAGTTTGTAAGAGCCGAGAGCTCTAGTTTTAACACTTAATATATTGTTGTTATGTTTTGAGTGTCCATTCAATTGTGTACTGGTGGTGATTTAAGACTGAGAGGATAGGTCTACCCGTGAGGAAGGGCCCACTCACAGGTAAGGCTCTGTGCTGCATACAATCTTTTTGTGTTCTTAGATAGCTATTAATTTGATTTAGATTTAGAATTGTATAATTTTATCTTTGTTCCAAACCTTGGCTGTGTTATCCAGTTTGCACAAGCTGGATTGCTGAAGAGCCGCCAGAGAATGAGCAAGAAATGCTCATACATACAGATTTCAGTGATTCAGCAGGCCTTAAAAGGGCCCTCTTTTTCCGCATTTCCACTATTGTAATAAGTGTCCTAAGTATGAGATATTGTAAAAGACTATTGGCCACCCTTGATCTGGGAGTGGGCACATACTCTTTAGTGTTTTTTCACTTGTTAATTATCTTTTCTGCTTGCCTTAGTGAGCTTCTGCTTGCCTTAGTGAGCGATTAAATAATTTCTAAGTTTTTTCACTCAGAAAAAGACTTGCTCCAAAGCCGAATTATGTGTTGACAAGCAGGTCTTCGCATGGAAAATCCAATGTCTAGTGTCAGATTGTATATAAGCTCATACTAGAACATAGTGTCCGAGTCATTTGGAAATTGCGGCTAAGTCTGATAGGTTTTTTTAAAGTTTTTAGTGAATTAATTAAATTCCTAAAAATATGGAGTTTATTAATTCTGAGTCAATAAATGTAAAAAATATGGCATCAAATGTTCTCAGAGGCCATATTTACAGTCGTTTTCCAGTCCGGAGTATGATGTAAACCCATATTTCATATCTTTCGAGACTAAAAAGTGATTATTATCACTAAAAAAGGTCAATTTTACTCCAAAAATACGGAAAAAGGGGTATTTAATTAAGTCTCCTAAATTTTAGGAGAACTGGAAAACATGTTTTTTGTGTGTTTTTAGTCAACTCAAGGCTAAAAGTGAGTTAACTAATGAGAAGGTCGACCTATCTAGATGACTTGGAGTTAGGGAGGAGTCTCCTACTCAACTCCCATCCTAAGTGGCATTACCTAAACCCTAGCTCATTACCTAAACCCTAGCGCCCCTCCCTCATGGCCCACACCTCCACTTAACTCACGCCTCACTCCCACACTCTCTCAGTTCACTCACCCCTCACGCCTACTCTCCCTAAATCACTCCCCATCACCTCCACTCCACCTACCATCAGTCTCCCTTCACCCACGCATCTCCTCCTCTTCTAAGTGCGCCACTCCTACGTAACTCCTCCACTACTCACGCTTCCCCTACTCCAAAACCCTAACCCTAGCGCATGCATTTCCCTAGGGATCTCCACCTCCATTCCTAATTAAGAGAGGTTCGACCTCCTCATTTAGCTAGTTCAGTCTTGGGTGAAGAATCGTTGTAATACTTTCTAAGCATTGAATAAAAGACTTTGGAGCATCATTGTGTTGTATTGTGCAAATGTGTGGAGGATCTACTCCCATTATGGTTCTTAAAGTATGGTAAAATCTCTTGCTAGCATTGTTTATTTATCTTTCGGAATGAGGTATTAGTAAAACTAGGTTGTATTGCTAATCCTTGTTTTGCTATAAGCTAATCTTTGAATGCATGTCATTATTGTTTTAATTACATGTTTCTCTATGGTTACATATTGGATATTTTAACATTTCGCTTGCAAGGTTTTTGTCAAGTTTACAGGTTCTCTATCCTGGAGGAATAGAGGGTTCTTGCTTGAACCCCTAACGTCTGCAAGTGCAGAGAAAGGAAGGATTCCCCTCTTCAACACAACATTCTGACTCCATTGCCCAAATTCTTGGTTTTGAATATCTCTTCCCCTTTACTTTCTCAAAATTTATAAGAAAAATCTGCTTGTCCTTTGATTTCCTGTTGCATGCAAGGTTTTGATTTGTCTTTAAAAGTTGAAATCTGTTTTATATCAGTTGCATGCAGCCTTTAAAACTAGATCTGAGTTTTGTTGAAAGAATATATCTATTTGCCAAGATCTAGCTTAATTTTGTTGCTTACTAGCCTTCAATTTCTAGCAAATATTTTAGGCTTGTGATAGGCAAAAGTTTACTGTGTTTTCTAAAGTATAAATCTGCAAGATAGGTTGTTGTTCTGTGCTGATTTTATATCAATCAATAAGATCCTACGGAGGTTAGCTATTTAGCTATCACTCCTTAGTTAATTTTTGTCCTTAGTATAGTTTAACTTAGAATTTTTTCCACATATTTTTAGGGGTTGATCAAAGACACTCTTAAAGTGTTTTTGGTCACCTTTTGCATTTAACACCTTGCTGTTTTAGTGCAGATCTGACAGGTACAAGAGAAAATGCTGCTGAACTTTTGAAGATTAGCTCCTTCCAGGACCCTCCTGGTGCTCCCGGGAGCCTTGCGTTTGATCTTTTTATCATTAAAGCTTTGTAAAACACTTGATCTCTTCATATAAAGGTCAAGTGTTCTAAAAAAGAAAAGTAATCTCATCTTGTAATAAAGTTAGCGAGCCACAAAGCTAGTCTTTAGTTGTTTCCCCTGCCCCTGGGGGGAAACTGGTGTTTTTTGTGTCTTCTTGTTTTTCGGGGTTGTTTCCCACTTTTGTGAGTTGTTTTAGTTTCTCATGCATAAACAAGATTAAAACCTACTCACATCACTTAAATCAAAGTCTTAAAAAACATTTTGCAAGTTCTAGGTTTGCTTATCTTTAGTTTCAATTTTGCAATTATTGGAATAAACCTGAATTGTTTAAACCACGTATGCAATCCCACTGCCACGTCCAAGTGGCTTTGGAGACCCAGAAACGGTTTGAGCAATGCATGCTAGTATAATTAGGACAATCTCTAAGTTGTGTTATTCATTTAAGACCTCTACCCTGGGTGGAGTGTGTTAAGTCAGGGGGAAACTTTGAGATCTAGGTTTTCTCCTCGTTGGATCTACGACACATCCGGTCGGTAAGTCTATAAGATTGGCGAATAACGAACGAAGAGGCCACATTCACTTTTGCACACAAAGAGTGGGGACCCGACTTTAATCCCCACTTCACGGTTTTAAAACTCTTTTAATAACACCAAATCCCTAACTAAAACACTCAAGATAAAATTAACGCGGCATTTTCATCACATCACACTTTACTGCTTTATGTTTGGCATTGGTCTTTAAAGTTTATCTCTATATTGTTTAATAAGTGCAAATGCTTGTCTTTATTTGATAATTCATAAAGCTCATGGTTGATGATGCAGACAATATCCTTTTTGGTTAAATATCATGTGGTGCTAAATTTATCTTGTGATTAAAAGTTTTATTTCAAGCAATAAACTCCTAGAATAAAGTTTTATTTCTTGCTTAGTTTAGAAAGCATTAGTTTTATTTTTATAGGGACTACCCCCCTTGGCTTTGCTAGGAGTTGGCCTAGACAGAGGAGTCGAGGATCAGGTGATAGCACCTTGACTCGAGACTTGCCCCCAAGGACACACCAAGTGGATTGAAGGTTTCTTCCACGATAACCCAGGTGTGTATTAGGACAACAACAGGATGCACAATGGCCATTGGTTTTATGCTGCAGAATGCTAACTAACTGTGATAGGACTTAGATCTATGCAGAATATTGATTTCCCTATCAGTCATTGCTTATATTAATATCTTATACCAAATCTGTTCCTGTATTTTGCACCTATAACAGTACTTGGAAAATCATTAATAAGATTGTAGTTGGAGGAATCACATAAATTGTTGAAACGAAGTTCTGGCATATTAGCCTAGCAATAATTCCATTTCTGATTTTCCCCTGTGTGAATTAAGACGAAAATACAACTAGTTTCCTTTGCTTTGCTTGGAGTGCTGCAGAATCACTTTATCTATGGCCCCGCTAGATGAACACACGAGGGTATATGGTTATGAGAGCTCAGAGACCTTATCCTGAGAGGTACCACCAACTGGGTTGGGGTTTATAACATTGTGACTTTATCCTTTTATGCTTTTCTTTGATTTATGCATAGTCTTGTTTAGTTAGTCTTTCTCAATAGCTGGGCGAAGTCCTTCTTCTGTGCATACTACACTGAGTGCCTCGCAAGTACACATTGAATCCTGGGTTGACAAATTAAGTGAAAGAGTGCAAAGTGACACTAAATAATTGGGAATCATATTTATACCTCGTCAATTACATATCTGCTGATCTCAATATGATGATAACCTGGTATGTAAATTCTGAAGGCCTTAGAGACCTCACAGTATCCAACAAATATTCCCTTCTTTACCGAAGGATCCAACTTAGTTCTCTTTTCTTTTGGAATGTGTACAAATACTGGCCAACCAAATATTTTGAGATGACTTACTTTTGGATTCTTTCTCGTGAACATTTCTTCGGGAGTTTTGAATCCAAGTGCACTATGGGATAATCTGTTTTGGACATATACTGTTGTTCTTGCTGCTTCAACCCATAAGTGCATTAGAAGATCTTGATCGTAAATCATAGTCTTTACTGCTTCCATAATCGTTCTATTCTTTCTTTCTGCTACACCATTTTGTTGAGGATTATAGGGAGTGGTGAGCTCCCTCTTAATCTCGACATCTCTGCAAAAGCTTCCAAATTCATTTGAAGTGTACTCTCCTCCATTGTCTGACCTGAGTATCTTGATTTTCCTTTCGGAGAAGTTTTCTACTAAGGCTTTGAATTCCTTGAACTTTCCAAGTACTTCATGTTTTGACTTCAAGAAATAAACCCAAGTCTTACGAGAGTAATCATCAATACAGGATACATAGTATACATACTTGCTTAGAAAGGTTGATGGCATTGGACCGCATACATCTGAGTGGACAAGTTCCAACTTCCAAGATTCCTTTTGCTTTACTGTTGCTCTTTGGAAAATGATTCTTTATGTTCTTTCCTTGTGCACATCCCTTGCATACACCTTCATGATCAACCTTTAATTTTGGCAAACCTGTAACTACCTTGCTTACATATGATAAGGCTTTGTAGTTGATGTGAGCTAGTCTTCTATTCCAAAGTTCACAAGGACTTTCGGTAGAGTGAGTCAAGGCTACATCTGAGTGACCTTTTAACTTGTACAAACCACCTTCTTTTGTTCCAATAACAACTGCATCTTCTATAGTTTTTCCTTTAGACCACATAAGAACTTCACCATCTATGAATGCAACCCTGAATCCTTTCTTATCTAGGGTTGAAATAGAAAGTAAGTTCTTTTTCAAACAATGTACATAGAGTACATCCTTCCTCATCAGAGTTCCCGAATCAAGTTTGTAGGCGAATTCTCCCATTCCTTTGATAGGGTACTGATAATCATCTCCAAGTGAAACTTTCTGGGGGAAGTCCTTTTCTATAAGGCTAGAGAGAGTGTCTTTCTGACCTGTCATGTGCTTAGAGGCACCACTATCTATGAGCCAAGTATCCTCTCCAGGTGTCACAGATCCCGAGAGAGAGGAAAACAAAACATATTCTTCAATCTCTTCTTTAGTTAACTTCTTGGGTGGCTCATTATCTTCAGCTGCATGAGCATGATGTCTTTTGTTATTTCTCCTCTTGTATTCTTCCCTTCTGGCAAGACAATTCTTAGCAATGTGTCCCATCTTATCACAATGATAACATTGATAAGAGGAGAAATCTTTTCCCTTTCTTTGACCCTTATGATATTTCTGGAATCTCTTTGGACAGTGAGATTCTTTATGAAAGTGGGTTTCCTTTTGAAAATGAGACTTTTTCTTTCCACCCTTAGCATGAGCAGCTAGGGCTTGATCTTCATCTATTAATAGGACGACTTCTCGGTTGGCCACTCTTGCTTCTTCTTGAACATATTCTTCCCATACATTGTCAAATTGGAGTTTCTCTTTTCTTGCACAAATAGTTTGGATGAAGGCATCCCAAGGTCTTGTGAGACCATTAAGAGTTGTCATCACGAGTTTATCTTCATCTAAGTTGTCTACAATTGCCTCTAACTATTCCTTGAATTGAGTAACCCTAGAGAAATAGTCTTGAACTGTTTCTCCTTTTTGCATCTTTGTATTCTTGAGTTGGGTTCTCAAGTTCATCTTCCAGTTGATGTTCTTTCCTACATACATTCTGGTTAGGGCATCAAACATGTCTTTTGGAGTATTCTTAGAGGACACTTGAGGGATCAAGTGGTCTTTAATAGAGTCTGCAATTATTCTTTTAGCCTTAATCATATCCTTCTTGTACTTCTCTTTGGCTGCATCTTCTTCGGGTTCTGTACATTTTCTTTTATGAATTTTGCAAGGTCACTCTTTTCAAGAATGAGTCCAATTTTGTACTTCTGTAATGTCCCCCACCTCTTGATAAAGAGGTGTTGAGGAGACTCAGTGGCCTGGGCATCCCCACTAGGTCATAGTCTCACACTGAAGGGGAAAGTCAACTAGACTAAGGTTATATTCTTAAGTTGACTTGAAGAAAAAGAGTTAAAAGGAATAAAAGATAACTCAATAAAAGAATAGAAGTTAACCTTGGGAGTTAATCTAACTCAACAGAGGAATAGAAGGAAAAAGTATAAATAGAAGGTTGGGGCGCACCTATTATTCATTTTGGATTTGGTATATTGCTTGTTATTGCTCTTGAGCATTCAGTTTGGGGGTTTTGCTGTACAAACCCTTGTGAGCAACTCAGCGGTGAAATACCCACTCACCTTGTTCCACAACTTGGTCTCGGGGATGAAAGACTCCTCCACACCATTCTACTCTCAGCATATTTCCATCTAGCGCTTCAGAAGATAGCAGGGCCGTACTGTTCTTGTGTTTCCAGCAGGGACGCACCATCATCTAGAGAAGGGTTCGATCCAGCTTATTAGGAGAGCCTGTGGCCATTCCGACACTTGGGTTTTATTTGCAGGGGCACAACCATCATTTTGAGGGTTTTTCTGGAGAGTTATCACCATCAGATATTTAGCTTCAGATTGGGACGTCTTGGAGGCAAAGGGGGCGTCCTATGATTCAGTAAATCTCAGATCTATAGAGCTTCACTTGGAATATGAGTCTGAAACTTCTCGTACAGGGTTCTCATAGCCCGATCTACATTCCTGGGGAATTTCAGGGCATTTGGAGGATTTTCTCATCAGGGCCGAATTACCTAGGGTTCCAGGCATCCAGGAGGGTGCAACTTCAGTAGAAGATTCAGAGTTTGGAGGAGTTTGCCTTGGTCGTTCAGCTTGAGATTTTAGAAGGGTGTTCCCAGCACCCAGATCTATCAGTTGGCAGAGTTTGGGTTCGTTTGGAGTCTTCCTGCAGTTGGGCCGAGTTATTGAGGGTTTTCAGTCTTCTAATGGAGCGTGGCTTCTTCCAGCTTGAGGAATCAATAGTCATATCTACTTATTGGTCTTCATCTCCCATTCAGCCTTTGGAGGCTTATTTTGTATCGACAGAGCATTTTGTAGCAACTCTTATTTCTTATCTATTGGGCCATCTGAGGATTATTCCAGATCTGCCCTCTATTGTATTGGTTCCATGCTTCTCATAATAAAAGGTCAGATCTTTTCTTGTGTTTCTATATCTTGATTATATTGTGATCTTCATGTGTTGGATGAATCTTGTATGAACACACTTAATAACAAAATAACTCAATAAGTCACCTGCACATCATACACAACAGAGATAGTTAGTGGTTTCAAGCAAAAAAATTGGCTTGGGATCATTACAACTTCCAAGCACATAAATTTTCCACACCTTCTAGCTTGTCAACAAGCTAGAAGGTGCTTGCAGACATCTTGACCTGGAGCTAAGAAAATGACCAAAAAATGAAAGTGCTAAAAAATTGAAACTGAGCTTACCAGGAGATGCGCTGGGTTGAGGCGAGTTTGCTGGAGATGACTGTTTCAGAAAATTCCAAGTTTTGCCCCTGGAAACTTGACTTGAGCAATTCTGGACTGGTACTTCTGGTACTGGTTCTGGTTTTCTTGTACTAGTCAAAACTAGGGTTTAACTTTCCAGAGAATCTGGCCACTGGAAAAGTTCTCTCAAGCTGCCAAAAGATGAGCTAGGGTAGGGCCTTCTTCCCAAGATAGTTTTTGGTCAAAAAATCCTCTTCAATAAAAAGTCCTAATTTTCTTGTACGACAACAGAGACGTCTAGATACCCAGTGAAAGATGCTCTATTCAGTCAAGCTTTGATACCATGTTAAGTTTTTACTGTTGTTATTAGATTATTTCCAAATTACATGAGCATTCAATGCATTTCCAAAACAACAACATAAAGAGGATCACTGAAAGAAACACAATCACAAGGTACGCAACATTTTGTCCTGGGAAACCCTCATGGGGGAGAAAACCCAACAAAAATTTCCTCAATAATAGATTGCCAATACAATGCGAAGACTAAGACCAAAACACCAAGGATAAACCAAGACTGAGCATGCACCTCTCTTCTCCTTCCCCCTGCAACTGCAACTGCCTTCAAGATATGCGCACTAGATGAGTGAATGTGAGTGTGTTCAAATGAGGCACCATCCTCACATATAAATACAAGTTGAGGAGGCACTAGGGTTATGTCTCTTCACTTGGCGGGGCCGATTTCTCCTAGAAGTGGTTAAAACCACTTTATAATTACTAGGGCCCGACTTTACAAATACCACTATACAAATGCAGTTTGACCAATCCAAAAAAGGGGATTTGATCTTATACAAGACCCAACTTGATCAATCCGCATAAGGGGATTTGATCTATAAAATAATAACTCAAATATAATTAGAATATTCTTTGAAGTTACAATATTTCAACACCTTTCCTCATAAGTTGCCCTGCTAATGTTCATCTCCCAGATGGCCTCCTTGATATGTGTGTAGTAGAAAATGTGTCAAGAGGATGAAGGGGAGGAGACGAGGATATGGGGTTGCCCTAGGACATTATAAAGAGCAGTTGTGTGGGTGAGCATGGGTTGAGGGGCAATGTTGGCGAGTAGGTTAGAGTGACAGTGGAGGATGGTATGCCAAAATGTTTTGGGGGAGTGGCGGAGGGAGGAGTGCAAATCACATCTCCTTTGTACAATGAAGAGACCTTTTTTGTGGCATAGGAAATACCGGTCTGATCCTTGTTTCGATGGAATTGTGGAAGAAAATGTAATGGAGGTATTTGTGATAGGTTTTGCACTCTTCATCGTAACTCTTGTCCATGGGGCTTGATTTGGGCTTTGAGGAGTAGGAGGGAGAACTGGTTGTGTGTAAGAGCTAAGGGCCACTTCCCAAATAGTTGAGGAGATATAATCGTATTTGGAGGAGGCTAACTTGATAGATGAGAAATTGGAAGGGGGGGAAGCAACTTGCAGAGGTGAGCAATGTAGGTCTCTCGGTCCACCCCCTTGAAGAAAATGGTGGTACGAGGGGACCTCACTTGGAGAGGGCGGGAGGGTTAGTATGAAGGGAAAAGGAGATAAGGGCGTGCTTGGCCATAAGTATTTGGGTAACAGAGAGGTGGTGGATAGAAGGAAGCATATCCTAGTTGGCTAAGATGTAGTCTACCATAATAGCTCCCCTCGCATGGGGGAAGCACATGAAACTGCTGGACTTTGATAGGTTTAGGGACATTTTCCCTGTCAACTTAACTCGACACAAGATTCATTTTGGTCAAAGTGTCAAACTTGACTTGTTATTGAGAAAAGACTCCAGGGTCTACCCAACAAAGACTTAGGAAATAGGGAAAATAGAAAAAATACACATAATTTCCAAAAATATAGATATTTTGCATGGAAACTAGATATGAAAGATTACATTGAATATAATGCAAAAATAATACATTTTGAATCCCAAAATTGTATAACTAAGTACTTCATACATCAAAAACACTATGGACATGATAATATGCTATGTAGCATTCCAATTTATCGGATATCTTCGAAGCGTCAAGTTGCGAGGTGATCAAACTTGTATTAATGTTGAGACCAGTGTTCAAAACTCTCCAAGTGGGTGCAAATGAGGTTGGGTGCAAATCATTGGTGATTTTAACGACATAGAAATGCCCCTCATATAGTGACCACTTAATCCAAATGACAGTTTGATGCAACATTTCCCCCAAAAAAGAAACACCATGGACCATGGCATGATGTTATGGACCAAAATGAACATCAACAAACTGTCCAATGTCAAATCTGAAATCACACCACTTGATCCAAGATTTCCTAGGTCTCATTGTGCAAAATACTAAAAACCTAGTGTAAAACCCTGCTCCAAAAGACACTCAAAGTAAAGGGAAAAATAGTGGGACAAATGGCCTTTTTTGGCCTTTAGGTCATTATTTGACCCATGAGATGTGGTTGAATTTGACCAATGCTTGATAGGTTTTTGTACCATATATTCAATGTTGGACAGGGCACATGTCTGATATTTTTCCACATCCTTGGGAGTGTTAGAAAGTAATGGATGTGCTCGTTTAACCATAGACAATATAACAATATTGTCACCCAACCATAGGCCGAAGCCACCCCCGAGCACCTTAATCTTGACAGAGAATGATTCCAGATGCAAACCAATAGCCAACCACGTCTAATGCATAAAGATAACCAAGACTGATCAGAAAGTCCAAGCCTAAACCAGGAAACTAGATTGCGACAGCTGTCGGCTGCAGCTGCTCCCCAGACTTGCGCACTAGCCCAGTTCTTGCAGTGCGCACTTCTTCCCAGTTGAAATTCTGAGCATTGTGTACAAAATGAGGTTTGGCTACTTGTATTTATACTGTTTCCTGAGCTGTCTGGGCCGACTTCTCATTCTGGAGACTAAATACTTAATATTAATTGTTTCTTTGAGCCGACTTGTCTTCTAGGGTTATGTTTAATGCTTTAGGGTTACTTCTTGCTTCCCGGAATATTCTATTCTCGTCAGGGTTACACGTAGAGGTAAATACCTCCCGCAGCTACCATAATATCAACACTCCCTCCTAGCTAGGGAGGTATTGAAGGCAATGGTCTTTGAGCACAGACATACCATTCAACTGGTAGCATCATCATAGTCGTATGGACTATCTCATGATTAGATCACAAGCCCCATCATCATTATCAGTGTCATCTGACAACATCAACTGCATCATCTCTCGAAACCATATTCTACCTGAGTAATTAGACATGATGCTGAATAAGTCACTCTCTCTAAGGAGTGATACAAAAACCATTATTTTAATCCGGGCATATGTCCTAGAAGAATAAATGTCCTGGACCATTTTCTGTCTGGAGAATATCTATCCATCAGTACACTATTCATCCATCTAGCTTATGATCATTTTCAACACTACTGATAGTCTACAAGGAAATCATAACAATGTCATTCAAGAGAACACAATTGTGTCTATCCATAGTAGTAAACAACTACAATCCAGTGGTACACTACCACACCAAGTAGCACACAACTACTTAATCAGTGACACATAGTCACAACCAGTGGAACACATCCACCACAGTAGCATACATCTACTGTCCAGAGACATACAATATCCATAGCAATCATATCATCTGATATCAACCTGCATAGAAAAACAATGTCATGATATAAACTGAATTATCTGGGCCATTCTTCCACTCACATTTGTGAGATCTGGAAGAGCATCTGCCCTTAGAAGGTAAAACATCAGTCATGAGCTACTGGACTATTCTTCTCAAGCATAGAAGAATAATTGTCCTGATTTTTGAGCCTAGACCATTCACCTATCTGGGCCATTCCTCCGGCACTAAACAAAGTGCAACCTGGAGAGAATGAGTCTGCCCTAGGGAATGCCTGTCCCTGATTGCTGAACCTGGACCATTCACCTATCTGGGCCATTCCTTCGGCACTAAACAAAGTGCAACCTGGAGAGAATGAATTTGCCCTAGGGAATGACTGTCTGGACCATTTCCTAAGGAAATGATTGTCCAACACCAACCTCCAAAACGGACCATTCTTCGAAATTGCTCACAATTGTGAACTTCGAAATAATGACTGTCTGACGAGGCGGACCAGTCTTCTTGACAACTACTGAGAATGACTGCCAAGAAGAAAGACTGTCCTAGACCATTCCCCCACACTGGCCACAAGGGGAATCACTGTCTATGGTACATCAACAATCCATCGAACCATTTTCATTATGAAAATGACTGTTCGATCTGGACCATTTTTCGAACTGGAAAATGTCTGTCCGTCATAAATCTCAAACCACTTTCCGAACTGGAAAGGAACTGCTCATCCTGGACCATTTTTCGAACTGAAAAATGACTGTCCATAAATCAATAACACATCAATGCTCCCTCCCAACTTGGGAGTCATCTCTTCCCTTTTCAATAAGGAAGTCATCTCCACGAGCTCCAACTTGTTTCTTGAGTATGCAAACTCTTTCATCTTGGATAGAGGCTTTACCAAAATATCTGCTTATTTGTGGAGATATATTGGAGAACCACTTCTTCTTTCTGGACTTCATCACGGAGAATATAATGCTTGATCTCAATGTACTTAGGTCTTTCTGGAACACTGGTTTTCTCTGAAGGCTTCATATATATCTGATCAGTGTAGTATATCATAGTTGGATTCAACTCTTTTGTTTCCCGCTATCTCATAACATCGTGGCAAGGGTCAAACTGGAACATATCCTAGTGGCACTTCTTTTGTCATCATGAGAGTTTGTCATGGATTAGAAATCCATCATCCTAGACTTCTGAGTAACCATTCTGATACAATATCTCTGTTATAGAAAAATTTTCACCACGCTTCTGCTGTGCATTGGAGGCTCTGCACCAAGTTGCTTGATTCCATACAAGATCTTCTTCCATCTGCATACAAGAGTCTCTTTCTGGTATACCTCAAAACCTTGAGGTTGCTCTACATACGCTTCTTTGTTCAATTACTCTGTTGAGGAGAACAGTCCTTGCATTCATCCGATGTGAACTCCAACCCATGGATATTGCAGGAGATATAATGGCTCAGGTATGTCTGGTTACTGGAACAAGCTATCATCATAGTCTTCTTCCTCCATCTGGGAGAACTTTTGGTTCTGGATCTCACAATGCTTCCATTCATAAGTCTTCCATACACTGTTCTTTATCACAACTTCTATTTCTTCTGCTTGATTGCTTCTAGAGGGATCATACCAAACCAATAGTCTTGTGATTCTCGATATAATGATTGGTTGTTCTGGATTTTCTTTCTCTCTTGGATTCTTCTTCATGTTTCTCTTTAGCTCTTGGGTCCATGGAGTTTTCTATAGATTCCATGCCCTGAAGATTCTGACTTCTTCCTTTCATCATATCCCCTCTGGATGTGGATGGACAACCAGGGATACTTTAAGGCTTCTTTTCGAAGAAAACTTCTTCTAAAGTCAAACTGAACACGTGTTGCTTTTCATGGTCGGTACCATTGATGGGAACATGGATAGATACTTCATAATCCTCAATGGATCATATCATTTAGGATTAGCTCCCTCCTAATCCTTGCTCCATGCATGAATGCATGCTCTTCTTTGGAATTATATAATCGGCTCCCTCCATCTAAGAGAGTCCACGCTTCCGTCTGCATCTTTATTGCCTTCTGCAAAGTGTCATAAGTCTCTTTCCAATTTCCTCTTGAATGTTGACTTCTTTCTGTTTTTACTTCTTCTAGGTTTCTTCAAGTTTGATTATGATTCCGGCTTATCTTGCAGTTGTTACTTATGTTAATAGCTTCCACATGAATTGTTACAAGAGGTTGTTGATGTACTTCATCCTTTCATGTGTATTGCCTGACGTGTAGTCATTGTGATAGCAATCCTTATCTTCTTGTTCTTCCATAGGTATTGTTTCTCTTTGAACATTTTATCTTCTAAGAAATATATATGCAAGATATGTACATAAACTATGTAAAGATGGTATGTACAATAATTATGAAGAGTATTGTTACCTTGTCTTAGAAGAAGAAGTTTGTTTTATCCTGCTTGGTCTTCTTTGAGGGTTCCCTTTCTTTGGTAACTAATGCTTCGTGTGTTTCCTTTCGTTTTTTTAACTCGGGGCAATGATTCTTGTAGTGACCATATTTTTGACAATTGAAGCATTGTATTTTTGACATATCTTTCTCTTGATTTGGTTTCTTCCTGGAGCCAAACTTCTTTTTATTCTTGAAATTCTTGAACCTTGTTGTGAAGGCTTGATCATAGTATTTCTTTTGGGGTTTCTCTTTTGCACTAATCCTTGATTCTTCTTGTGCACAACAAGTCCAAAGTTCTTCAAATGTGGGATACTCCTTCCTTGTGTTCATGCTTGCGGAAAATGCATTCCATGTCTTGGGAAGACCATTGAGTACTATATTTACCAGTTCCTTCTCTGAAATGGTCTCTTCAATGGCTTGTAGTTGATCTCTCAACTGAGAGATTCTCACAAAGTATGATGTTATGCTGTCATCATCATTCATTTTCATGTCACGAAGCTCATTCTTTAGACTCATTACTTGTCCAATGTTTTTGACAGAGAAGAGGTTTGTTAGGGCATCATACATCTTCTTAGATGAGTCAAGATGGGAGATGTAGGGTATCAAGTGGTCTTTTATAGAGTCCACTATGATACTCATGGCATTGATGTCATTGTCTTTGAACTTCTCCATAACTACAACGTTCTGAGGTTCCTTCTCTTTTCCTTCTTCGAACTGTGGTTCCATGATCTTTCCTTTCACGATGTCCAATACTTTATTCTTGGCAAGGATGAAGTCAATCCTTGTCTTCCACGCTCTAAAGTTAGAATCCCCTTCTAACTTGTTTTCTGACTTCATAGAGTAAGTCATAACTTCTTTGACTTGGTCAACCCTTGATTTTGACCAAAAACTCAAACTTGATGTCTTAGCTTGTTGAGAGTACCAGAAGATGCGCCAGGCTAGGGTGCACTAGACTATCCATAAATTAGGTCAATATCTTCACTTAAGGTGCTTCAACAAGAGGGTTAGGGTTTCGTTGCTGCAGCAAAAATTGGCTACAACTGCAACTGTAACTGAGCAAATCCTCCCAATCTATCTTCCAGCGGTTAGACTGTTCGAAGATAGTGTGGGCCCATAACCTGTCGGAAAGTAATGGATGTGCTCGTTTAACCATAGACAATATAACAATATTGTCACCCAACCATAGGCCGAAGCCACCCCCGAGCACCTTAACCTTGACAGAGAATGATTCCGGAAGCAAACCAATAGTTGAAGCCACCCCCGAGCACCTTAACCTTGACAGAGAATGATTCCGGAAGCAAACCAATAGTCAACCACGTCTAATGCATAAAGATAACCAAGACTGATTAGAAAGTCCAACCATAACCAACAGAAAGTCCGAGCCTAAACCAGGAAACCAGATTGCGGCAGCTGCCGGCTGCATCTGCTCCCTAGACTTGCGCAGTAGCCCAGTTCCTGCAGTGCGCACTTCTTTCCAGCTGAAATTCTGAGCATTGTGTACAAAATGAGGTCTGGCTACTTGTATTTATACTGTTTCCTAAGCTGTCTGGGCCGACTTCTCATTTTGGAGACTAAATACTTAATATTAATTGTTTCTTTGAGCCGACTTGTTTTCTAGGGTTATGTTCAATGCTTTAGAGTTACTTCTTGCTTCCCAGAATATTCTATTCTTGTCAGGGTTACACGTGGAGGTAAATAACTCGCGCAACTACCATAATATCAACAGGGAGTTGCACGGGGAAGTCTTTGTCTGGAAAGGGATATCACTTGGAAGTCTAATTGAGCCTCCCCTAGATGTTTCCCGGAAAAAATGGGTAGAAGTTTGGAAGATGTCCCTCCATGGTTTTGAGGATGTTTGACTGCGTGCTATCTAAACTGGCAGCCATGTTGCACTGGTTCTCCAAGAAAAATATTCACTCACTGGTTCGACATTCAGACAATGACAAATATTATGTATGCAATGTGTGCTAGAATACTGTATAGTATGTTTTTGTAATGGGGGATAATTGCAACAAATTTTGACACCCATGTTTGGTAGGTTTTTGTATCCTATATCAACTCTCCATTTTAGGGTTCCAGGCCTTTTATTTAAGAGTTGCTACTTCTATTGAGTTGTATCATGGTGCCTTTTCTAGAGACTCTGATTTTAAAATTTTCATAGTTTTTAATGTTTAATTTTTTAATATTTTTTGTTGTCCTTGTTATCGCAGGATTTGTACTTGTGCAAAGCCCGCCACAAGTCCCCAAATCTTGCGTAACAATGGAAGATCCTACCCCTGTCACCTTAGTAAGAACTTTCCTCATTTTAGTGATGGAAGAGGTCCACCACAAGGGATGCTTCCCTAGTGACCTCAAGGGATCAAAGTAGCAAGTATAGTAGCCAAGCCTACCGCCCCCTCTCTTGATCACTAAAAGATTGGGTCTAGGTCAAGGTAGAAAAAAGGTTGTGAAGGTGATTTGAGTACCTGCCTGGAACAAAAACACTTTGCAGCATATATACAATCACTTCGAAGCTAATGTATGCAATTAAGACCTCTTGAGACACTAGAAAATAATAATTGCTAATGGTTGTTGCAAATTGACAACAATATACCAATCTTATAACAACAATATAAATTTGTAACAACAACAATAATAAGAGCTCAAAATTTAAACAATTATCCATGAAAATTAAGCATGCATCACATAGAACATTATCCAATTGTTTAAGAGAAATTCTAAGTGGGTTAGACCACTTTTACAAGAGTGTATGCAGCAAAACAAAGTGTTATCAGGTAGCTGTAACAAACTTTATTAACAGCAACACTTTATTGGACAAGTTTGCAAGTGTTAGTGTTAGTAAAGTTAGTAGAAAGCTTAAGAGAGTAGAGAGAATGATTTTAGAGAACACTTTCACCACAAGAGTGCTTAGAGATCAGTTCCTTAGGGCTATGGAGTCTTTATAACAGCCTAATGCAACAAGGCTTGAAGGTTGAACTTGTAGAAACTAAGAGGTAGGGTTTAAACTCTAAGGTGCAAGCACGTTTGGGCCTAAAGGGTTTAAACCTTGAAGAGAAGGATTGCTAGAGTGCAAGCATGTTTGGGCTCTAGCAATACTTCTCCTTTTTTAATGCTTCAACTAGGTCAAAGATCAAATGTCTAGGGATAAGATCCTAAAGTGCTAGCACTTTAGGGCTTTAGGATGCTAACCCTAGCAAGAATGCTTCAACAATTTTGGAAAAAATTAACCTTGTGAGAGGAAGAAGCACTTATGCTCCTCTCTTAGGGTTTCACCAAACAATATGCCTAGCGTAAAATTGCAAAATTCACTATGAAACATAATAGCAGGAAGGTAAATTACAAAAAATTCACTTACTTTAGCCAAGATATCATGCCCTAATTGCAGAAAACTTACTCCAAAATCAACAAATCATTCACAAGTGATCCTCTCCAAGCATGGCACATAAGATGGAAGAAGACTACTATCCCTTTAGGGCGTGTTGCCGCCTTTATACACACCTGGGTGATGTGGAAGAAATATTCAATCCACTTGGTGTGTCCTTGGGGTCAAGTCTTGAGTCAAGGTGCCATCACTTGATCCTCGACTCCTCCGCCTAGGCCAACTCCCAACGAAGCCAAGGGGGGTAGCCCTTACTGTAAGTTTTAAACCTGTGAAGTAAAGCAATGCATATAGATTCTTAAGCAAAACAAAAATTAATCAATGGCTCATACACATAGTACACAGAGATTTATACCGAAAACCCTTAACTGGGAGAAAACCTTTCAACGCTTCATTGTATTAATTTCACCATTCACCATACAATATATCTACAATGTTTTTAGGTATTCCGTAGATACCAAAACCCTAATCCCTTAATCCGGGATTAATTTAGAAAACCATTAAAAATAACAAAATCCGCTAAAATAGCAAAAACACCAAACACAGCTGTCGAATTTGACGCGCCCACACACATACATGCAAAGAATATAACACATACCCAACATTCTCCCACTTGTTTTCTTTGCATCCAGGGGTCCACAGGATTATATAGTCAACAATCCAGGGCAACAATGCCCATTGTTACTCTACACCAGGAGAACTTTTATGTGCTCACCGACTTTGTCAATGAATCTGCAACATTCTTCAAAGTGTCAACCTTTTCCAACAACACCTTCTTTTCTTCAACCATGTTTCTCACAAAGTGATATTGAACATCAATATGCTTTGTCTTCGAATGATAAGCTGGGTTCTTTGCCAGGAAGATTGCACTCTGACTGTCAGAATCTAATCTCACTGCTTGGTGTACCAACCCAATACCTGAACACAATCTCTATAACCATACTGCTTCCTTGCTTGCATGAGTGGCTGCCATGTATTCAACTTCTGTAGTTGAGAGTGCCACTACAGCCTGTCTTTTGCTCATCCAACTAATTGCTCCTCCAATTAGGTTAAACACATACCCACTTGTAGATCTTCTGCGATCCAGATCTCCAACCCAGTTTGCATCAACAAAGCCATGTATGTCCACCACTCTGTCCAATCCTGGTCTTCCTTGGTAGCACAATCCATAATTGGTAGTGCCACACAAATACCTGAAGACCCTTTTTACTGCTGTCCAATGCTCCTTCCCTGGTTTTGACATATACCTGCTCAAAAATCCCACTGCATGTGCAATGTTCGGTGTAGTATAGACCATTGCATACATCAAACTGCCAATTGCACTGGCATACGGAACATGGGACATGTCCTCTTCTTCTTCCTGTGTCTTGGGACACTGATCTGCAGATAACTTTACACCTATAGGAATAGGAACCTTGACCCGTTTAATTCCATGCATATTAAACCTTTGGAATATCGTCTCAACATGTTTTCTCTGATTCAACCGGAGTTTCCTGTTTCCACGATCTCTTTTAATCTCCATTTCCAGAATGAAGTTAGTAGCACGGAGATCCTTCATGTCAAATTTGGAGGATAGCTGCGATTTCCCCTCCTTGATAACATCCATGTTATTTCCTACCAACAACATGTCATCAACATACAACACTACATAAATGAAGTGATTACCAATCTGCTTGGAATATACACAGTGATCAACCCTGCTTCTTACAAATCCCAATCCAAGGATGTATGTGTCAAACTTTTGGTACCACATCCTAGGTGATTGCTTCAGACCATAGAGTGACTTCTTTAGCTTATAGACCAACTCTTTCTTTTCCTTCACTACAAAGCCTTCTGGCTGTTTCATGTAGATTTCTTTTTCCAGATCCCCATGTAGGAATGTTGTCTTCACATCCATCTGTTCCACTTCAAGATAAAAAACAACAACAATAGATAAAAAAAATCTAATAGATGTTAACTTGGCAACAGGAGAAAAAATCTCACCAAAGTCAATTCCCTCTATCTGGGAATAACCTTTTGCTACTAACCGAGCTTTGTATTTCTCCACTTTACCTTCTGCATTAAACTTCTTCTTAAACAACCATTTGTTACCAACAGATTTTCTTCTAGCTGGCAACTCAACTATATCCCATGCCTCATTCTTATCCAAGGCATCCACTTCTTCAACCATGGCCTTTTTCCATAGTTTACTATCCTCTGAATTCATTGCTTCCCTGACAATTCTGGGATAATCATCAGTAATAGATAAAGAAAAATTGGAACGAAAATTAGGTGGACTATACCTTTCTGGTTGCCTTCTTTCTCTCACTGATCTCCTCAATATTGGGGTATGAGGTTCTTCTTCTTCTTCTGCTTCATCTTCTTCAGATGATTCAGACTTTGCATCATTCAACTCAAGCTCTATTTTCTTAGGTTCTTCTTTCCTTGGTAGGAATTCCTGTTTGGAAACATATTTTACCTCTTTGAAAACAACATCTCGACTTTAAATAGTCTTCTTAGCAGTGTTACAAGAACCGGACCGGAACCGGAAAAACCGGCCAATTCCAGACCCAAACCGGTTCAAACCGGCCTCACGAACCGCTTTTGACCGGTTCCGTACGGAACCGGTTTTTTTCCTTGAACCGGCCGGTTCCGTACGAAACCGGTTTTTTCTGCTAAGGAGGCCTGCGGACGCAAAAGTAAGATAATTTTTGATTTTAAAAAAAAAATTAGGGTTGGGGCCAAGCATGGGAAGCTTCTAGAATTGTCTAGAGCCCCTAATGAACCTATAAAGCCAACCCCACCCCCTCTCTTTCACTCACACTACTCATTTGGCTTCTCTTGAGTTTTTGAGCTAAGAGTT
>ML827554.1:25945-37534 GCA_009831015.1 Picea engelmannii | reverse complement strand
GGCTTTTGTTGGCCAAACAAATAGATTTCCAAATTTGAAATCTGATTGTTCAAACCTTTTGGTGACCTGCAAATAGTGCAAACTTGCTACACAACCAATCAAGAGGTGCGTAGATCCAAATAACATGTAAAATACTTTGCAAGTTCTGTGAAAATAACTCACTAAAACTACTAGCAATACTACTATTAGTCTCACCAAGCAAAATACTTGGATTTGAATCTCTTAATCTAGGCAAAGTAAACAAGAAGAACACAAGAACAACTAGCAATATCACCTCAATAAAATTTGCACAACATCAAGAAGACTCCCAATGCCAATATGGTATTTCTCCAAAGCTTCCTTTCATTCAATAAAAATTGCATGCAAATACTTGCAACAAGACTTACAAGAAGAACTGGGAAAGAGAGAGAGAGAGAGAGAGAGAGGAGTGGGACAGATTTGGGCAGCATAAACTTGCTATGAGAATAGATGGGTAAAAGAGGAGGGGTAGGCATTCTTTTATACTTGGGAAGGAAGAGATGTTGAAATTATGTACCTTGGGAGGTGTTCCCCATGTGTTTGTGAGCTCCTAAACACATGTGGAAAGTACTATGTACTTTGTGCCTTGTACTTTATGTCTAATTTCACATTGACTTAGGAGATTTAAGTCAAAAGTGAAATTTGGTCATTTATGCCTAAAATGACTATTAATTCACTTTGTGGGTGAATTAGAACGCATAAAGTGAACTTAGGGAACTTAACCCAAAGTGGGTTTTTGAGTGAGATTCTTTTGGAGAGATCTCAACCTTTGATTAGATGGGAGATGGGATGACCTTAGCCATTGATCATTTAGGTTTCCTTATGGAGGTTCAAGAGGGGCGCAAAGGGCAAGGAGGAGATCATTCCTTCATTTGTTCACTTGTTGAGTTTGAGAGAGAGCATTGAGATGAGGTTTCAGGCATTGGATGAGGCTAGCTTGGGCGCTCCCTTCTATGGAGATAGCCAACAGGCTTAGGGTCTTGTTTATTTATTGAGGAGCTTCCATTGTTGAGGAGGGCGCATTAGTAGTGGGGAGATCTTAGAGAGCTCAGATTGCAGTGAGATATGTTTCAGAGGGAGGCTACGCTTCAGTATCAGAGTACTATGGAGGGGTTTCCTGTTCAAAGCTTCCAGTTGGCATCTGGCTCCATTTCAGTGGTCTTAGGAACATTTCTGGGGGGCGCACCATCCTAGGGCGCTCTTGCTTCATTTGGACTTGTATTTCAGCCTGGATCAAGCTACTATTTTATCAGGTTCATCTATATTTTGTACTTGCTGTATTCCACCATCTATTCTCCTCATATATAGACATATATTCCAAACTGGTTTTCTTCGGGGGGGGGGTTTATCAAGGGTCATGTTGACCAAAAATACCTGTGTTAAATTTCATGTGTGTTAGAGTGTAGAACTACTATATTTTCAGGTGTAACGATCTCTAGGTGTGTTACATTTATTTTAGTATGCATGTGCTAACCCTTGGTGACTAAAACTACATGTTAGAGCACCTAAAATTGTGAATGTAACCGTAACAAATCAGCAAGAAGTTACTGAACTGTTGGCTGTCCTAAAACAACAACAAAACCTTCATTGACAGTTGAAACTTAGAGCCAACTTGAGCTCAAAGACAGACCTAGTTGGTAGCTTGATAGGACCTGGAAAATCTTCATGGTATCAGAGTTGAGGTGGCTGATTTTTGAGTAGTTTGGACAACATATGAGTGGGCTGTTATAGACATCTTCTTGGCAGATTTTGTGGACAACCATTGACAGTGTTTAGTGGCTGCTTGTTGGCAAAATTTTGTAGAGGGTTCTAAAGCAGTTGTGGACAGTTTTCGTCAGTCCCTTTTCGCACCTACGGGGTAGGAGTGAGGCTGATTTGACACGACCTCTCTTCACACCTATATTGCTAGGAGTGAGGTCGGAGTTCGCTTGCCTCTTTTCACACCTGTGTTGACAGGAGTGAGGCAACGTTCCTTTGCAGTTTGAGCATCAGTTGGAGTGCAGTTTAGCAGTCATGTCAGCATCTTAGATGCGTGTGGAGGATAGGCTAGCTGGGGCTAACAATTGATCGCCTTGGAAGGCGAGGATAGTCTTTGTTTTAGAGGACCTCGAACTATGGGATATAGGTGAGGCGCATGTTCCTACTATTCCTACTACTGCCCCTGTCTTGTTGGCAGAGTTAAGGAAGAGGAACAACAAGGCAAAGAGGACCATATGTGATGTAGTGCGGGATCATATCATTCCCCACTTGACTGGGAAAGATTATGCATACGAGATGTGGGCATCTCTATGTAAGCTTTACCAGAGCTCCAATGCGAACCGGAAGATGGTTCTTCATGATCTACTCAGGGGCATTCACATGCTCAAGAATGAGTCAGTGACTTCATTCCTTGGTCGCTACACTCAGATCAGAGACGAGCTTGGAGCCGTCAGAGAGGTGGTAACCCCAACTCTATGGTGAGGATAGCTTTGAACAAATTTACCAAACCTTGGGGTCCATTCGTTCGCGACATTGTTGCCAGGGAGGCCATGCCCACATGGGAGAGGATGTGGAATGACTTCGTCTAAGAGGAGACTAGACTTGGAGCAGAGGCCCCTGGACAACAACAACAACAAGAGTCCGGTTAGGGTGATGAGGATCTTTCTCTTTGGACAAAGGGCAAGAAGAAGGCCAACCGTGGAGGTCGCAAGGTCCCAAGTTTGGGGACCCACCACAGGGGGGTGGAGGAGAGAGCAACAGTGGTCAGAAGAGAGATATGAGAAAAGTGAAGTGCTTTGTTTGTAAGAAGATGGGGCACTATGATGGACAATGTCCCAATAGGAAGAAGAAGAAGGGTGGTACCGCAACTACAACAGAGGAGGCAAAGTTTCAGACTCAGTTCGAGAGAGAGTGTGCTTTCCTCATATGCTGCACTTCAGTTGAGACGACACCTAGTATCTGGTATATTGATAGCGGGGCTTCGAGCCATATGACTATAGTCAGAGAGCATTTGACTGATCTCAGAGACATAGAGGTCAGGATGGAGATTGCTCTTGGAGATGACTCCTTGGTTAGAGTTGCTGGGATTGGCATTGTTTCCTTTCGGAGAGATAGCATGCCACCTATATTGTTCATGGACGTTCTCTATGTCCTTGGGTTGAAGAAGATTTTGATTTCAGTTTCTACCCTCCAGGATAGAGGTCTTGAGGTGGCCTTCAGGGGAACCGAGGTACTCATTCACCCTAAGGGGTCTTCGCATGCCTCAAGACAAGTGATTGGAGTGACGGATGGGAAACTGTTCAGATTGCTTTTTCAGCCTCTTCATGCATTGGCAGTGAGCAACGACAACAATAGACAGACATGTGAGTTATGGCATCGTAGGATGGCCCATCTACGTCATGGAGCTCTCGGAGGACTGAGAGAGGTTGTGACCGGAGTGCCACAGATCAGTACAAAGCATCAAGATGTTTGCAGAGGGTGTGCACTTGGTAAGTTTACCAAGGCCTCGTTCCCCAACAATGACACCAGGTTCGCTGGGATACTGGATTTACTACACACGGATTTGTGTGGGCCCATGACTCGGAAGTCCTTGAGTGGTTGTGAGTACTATCTCACATTCATTGATGACTATTCAAGGAAGACTTGGATCTATTTCCTGAAGACCAAGAGTGAGGTCTTCAAACGGTTCCAATCTGGAAAGAGGTTCAAGGTTTTGCGGTCGGATAACAGGGGTGAGTATTCCTCTAGACAGTTTGTAGACTTCTGTGCCCAACATGGCATTAGAAGATAGATGATTGTACCATACAACCCCCAGCAAAACGGGGTTGTCGAGAGGAAGAACCGGTCTATCACCGGTGCAGCGCGATCCATGCTGGATGATCAGAGTTTGCCTTTGTACTTATGGGAAGAGGCGAGTGCTACTGCAGTTTACCTGCAGTACAAGAGCCCCCACAGGATATTGGGGAAGATGACTCCTGAGGAGGCCTTCACTAGTAGGAGGCCCAATGTCGAGCACATCAAGATCTTTGGGTGCTTGACCTATTCTCATGTTCCCTAAGAGAGGAGGACAAAGCTAGACCCCACAGCCCAACCGGGGATTCTAGTTGGATACTCAGAGGTGTCCAAAGCCTATCGTATCTACATTCCATCACTTAGGGGAGTGGTGGTGAGCAGAGATGTCAGATTTGAGGAGGATAGGGCTTTCCAGAGATCTCTTGAGTCGAGAGTCAATGTTGAGGATGATGCAGAGGCACCGATTAATGCCTCAGAGGGAGCACAACCTCAGGTTTCCGGTACGCCAGTATCATGGGTGACAGGGTCACCATGCACAACTTCAAGGTCACAGTCAGAGGGGGTAGAGGCTTCAGGTTCTTAGAGTGTTGAGACTAGTCCTGAGGCAATCACTCTTGGGCAGAGAGACCTTACTTCTCCATTGACCACTTCAGGGAAGAAGAGAGCTAGATGGTTTCAGGAGGCCCTGAAGGAGGCTAGGGAGAACGTAGGTGAGCCCAAGAGCCAGATTAGAGAGAGTAGACCTTCAGTCAAATTCAAAGCATATTTGGCACTAGTGACGAGTATCACAGATACTGAGCCACAAACATTTCCGCAGGCAGTGGACCAACAGGTCTAAAGAGAGGCCATGGTAGAGGAGTATGACTCCATTGTGCGCAATGATGTTTGGGAGGTGGTTCCGAGGCTAGTGGGGAAGTTAGTTGTGACTTCCAGGTGGTTGTACAAAACCAAGTATGTTGTAGATGGAAACATAGTAAAACACAAGGCCCGTTTTGTGGCGCGAGGCTTCTCTGAGATAGAGGGAGTCGATTATGATGAGACATTCACACCAGTTGCGAGATACACCTCGATCAAGAGCATTATTGCCATAGCAACAGAGATGGGTTGGAGCATTCATCAGATGGATGTGAAGACTACATTTCTGAATGGCTTTATAGATGAGGTGTACATTGAGTAGCCACAGGGGTTTGAGGTGAGTGAGAGGAAGACTCACGTGTGTCTTTTGAGAAAGACACTTTATGGTCTGAAGCAAGCTCCTCGAGCTTGGTATTCACGTATTGACACATACTTGCTTCAGATGGGCTTCGAGAAGAGCGATGTTGATCCTAACCTCTATTACATCATTAGAGGTGAGGACACACTCATTCTCATTCTATATGTGGATGACTTGTTCATCACAGGAGCCGAGGATATCATAGCTAAGTGCAAGCTGGGACTTGCATCAGAGTTTGAGATGAGTGATATTGGGTTGATGCACTATTTTCTTGGTATGGAGGTATGACAGGAGGAGGGACACATGTTTCTCGGGTAGGGGAAGTATGCTACAGATATTCTGGGCAGATTTCAGATGGAGGACTACAGACCTATGTCGACACCCATGGTTACCAACTGGAAGAAGCTTAGTGCTTCAGATTCCCAGTTGGTAGATGCTACAGTTTATAGATAGTTGATCGGTTCACTCATGTATCTGGTTAACACCAGACTAGATATTTGTTTTGCTGTGAACACTCTCAGCCAACATATGGTAGAGCCGAGGAGTGTTCACATTATTGGGGCAAAACATGTATTGAGGTACATTACTAGGACAATTGATTTTGGCCTAGACTATATCAGAGGTGATGGGGTCAGTTTGGTTGGCCACACCGACTCAAACTAGGCAGGATGTGCTACTGACAGGGAAAGCACCTCAGGGTGCTGCTTTGGTTTGGGGTCAGGACTTGTTTCCTGGTTCAGCCGAAAGCAAAAGTCAGTTGCTTTGAGTTCGGCGAGGAAGAGTACATGGCGGCCAATCAGGCCATTTGGCTTCGTAAGATGCTGGTAGGATTATTTGGTCAGGAGATACCACCGACCGTCATACACTGTGATAATCAGAGTTGTATCAAGCTCTCTAAGAATCTAGTTTTCCATGATCAGTCGAAGTACATTGAGATTAGGTATCACTTCATCCGGATTGGGTTCAGAGTGGCGTAGTGTAGTTACAGTATATATCCATTGACGAGCAGATTGCAGACCTCCTCACAAGGCCCTACCAAGGGGCAAACATGTCTACTTCAAAGACAAGATGGGCTTGGGGAGAAACACCTTCCTCGGTAAGAGGGAATGTTGAGATTATGTACCTTGGGAGGTGTTCCCCATGTGTTTGTGAGCTCCTAAACACATGTGGGAAGTACTATGTACTTTGTGCCTTGTACTTTATGTCTAATTTCACTTTGACTTAGGAGATTTAAGTCAAAAGTGAAATTTGGTCATTTATGCCTAAAATGACTATTAATTCACTTTGTGGGTGAATTAGGAGACATAAAGTGAACTTAGGGAACTTAACCCAAAGTGAGTTTTTGAGTGAGATTCTTTTGGAGAGATCTCAACCTTTGATTAGATGGGAGATGGGATGATCTCAGCTATTGATCATTTAGGTTTCCTTATGGAGGTTCAAGAGGGGCGCAAAGGGTAAGGAGGAGCTCATTCCTTCATTTGTTCACTTGTTGAGTTTGAGAGAGAGCATTGAGATGAGGTTTCAGGCATTGGATGAGGCTAGCTTGGGTGCCCCCTTCTATGGAGATAGCCAACAGGGTTAGGGTCTCATTTATTTATTGAGGAGCTTCCATTGTTGAGGATGACGCACTTGGTGAGGAGGGCACATCAGCAGTGGGGAGGTCTTAGAGAGCTCAGATTGCAGTGAGATTTGTTTCAGAGGGAGGCTACACTTCAGTATCAGAGTACTGTGGAGGGGTTTCCTGTTCAGAGCTTCCAGTTGGCATCTGGCTCCATTTCAGTGGTCTTGGCAACATTTTTGGGGGGCGCACCATCCTAGGGCGTTCTTGCTTCATTTGGACTTGTATTTCAGATTGGATCAAGTTTCTATTGTATCAGGTTCATCTATATTTTGTACTTGCTGTATTCCACCATCTATTCTCCTTATATATAGACATATATTCCAAACTGGTTTTCCCCGGGGGGGGTTATCCAGGGTCATGTTGACCAAAAATACATGTGTTAAATTTCATGTGTTAGAGTGTAGAACTACTATATTTTCAGCCGTAAAGATCTCTAGGTGTGTTACATTTATTTTAGTATTCATGCACTAACCCTTGGTGACTAAAAGTACATGCTAGAGCACCTAAAATTGTGAATATAACGGTAACAAATCAGCAAGAAGTTCCTGAACTGTTGGTTGTCCTAAAACAACAACAAACCTTCATTGATAGTTGAAACTTAGAGCCAACTTGAGGTCAAAGACAAACCTAGTTGGCAACTTGATAGGACCTCGAAAATCTTCAAGAGAGACCCCTCTTGGATGAGCTCCAAGTGTCACACACCAAAGGGAAAGAGACAATCTCAAGGGGGGCACACTTTTAGGGTTTTGGTAGTGGCTAGGGTTTGAGGGGGAAAACACCTTTTCACTCACCCAATGAATGAGTTAGAGGCTAAGGGGGGCGCACTTAGGGTTTTAGCTAGTTTTTACTTTAATTTTTACTTTTGGCCAAGTCAATGAGGAAGGGGGGCGTACTTAGGGGTTTAGCTAGTTTTTACTTAAATTTTTACTTTTGGCCAAGTCAATGAGGAAGGGGGGCACACTTTTCTTAGGGAGTGACTACTCTAAGTTGTGGTTAAGCAATGGAGGGCTAGGCTTAAGTGGAAAATTGCTTTTCCTACTTAGGAAAAAGGTTAGGAAACCTTTTCCACTCTTTCTCATGTCTTTTTTTCCCTTTTTACAAATTTTGTCATTTTTACTTAGCCAAATTAAAGCAATTAAATGCTGACTCTAGACTGACTTGGACTCCTCATGGACAAAGACCTAGAAAAACTTGTCCAAATGAGTTGAAACTTCTTCCAAGGGTGTAGGGGGGTCTCTGCCATTTGTTTTGAGTACTCATACGGTCATACCCCTATCAAAAACCTCAAGGACCAAATTTTTACATTTTATCTAAAAAATAATTAAAATTCCCATTAAATGGAGAATTTTAATAAATTAAAAAAAACTATCAAAACTTGACGGAATTCCGCAAAACTCTAGGAGATGTCTAGCATGGTCATTTACAACATTCTTAGACTTTAGTCACCCCTTGGACTCAATCATTAGAACGCCTTCTACCACTTTGGAGAATTATTGTGAGTGAAAAACTCAAGGGTAATTAAAAATTGCCTAAGGATAAAAAAACTTGATGAAAGGACTTCCCTAATGATAAAGTCCTAGGAAACTAACTAAAATATGACTCATGCTGACCTATTACATTATTATCCCATGCAGGGGAGCGAACATTTTGATTACAAAAGTACGTGTCAGGGGCAAAATTTTCCATGCTGAGCCATAAGTCTTCAAACTTAGTTGCACCATCAGGTACATAGCTTCATGATACAATGACGTTGACCCCTAGTCGAAATAGGTGGTCAACAACTGCAAAGGGAAAGGGGAAGAAGAAAGGAAATTCTGGGAGGGACTTGAGTAAATTCAGATGTTACTGTTGTAACTAGTTGGGGCACCTTGCTTCTCAGTGTCTTGAGAGGAAGAAGAAGAAGAAGGAGCAGGAGGCGCTTGATACAGTTGTTACAGCAGCTATGGAGGACTTTTTATCCAAGTTTGATATGGAATTTTCTTTGTTCACTCTAGTATCCAGTGTCGGTAGTGGTGGATTTTGAGGTGATAACAGATGGATTGTTGACAGTGGAGCCTCTTGTCACATGACGGGAATCTGGCGAGTATTCCTTATTATCACAGAGACAGGTCCTGACCGACTGGTGGAGAGTGAAGGAGGTATGGCATGAACTGTACGTGGAGTTGGAAGGGTTAGATTTTGACTTGTGTATGGGGGACTCCTGGAGGTTGATGGAGTTCTCTTTGTTCCGGGGTTAAGGGTTAACTTGCTCTTAGTTTCAGCCTTGGAGGATGTTGGATATTGTACATTGTTCAAGAGGGGACATGTATTTATCTACAGGGAGGGAGCAGATCCGGTCGAACCACAATTGATTGGTGATCGGGTGGATAGGTTGTACATGTTGCGAGGACAACCTTCAGGTTATGATTCAACGTCGGATGAGGAGCAGGAGGCTCCTGAGACTGCGGTGAACTCATGGATTCAGTCTTGCATTCTGAGGGAAGAGAGGGAGTCTCTTTTGAGCACCGACAGGAGGCTCAGTTGGTGTGATTGAACCGAAGCTTAGGGTGGAGTGGATTCTCCTAGGAGCTTAGGGTTCAAGGTGGTTGTCAGGAGAAGATCTTCTGGTTCGAGTTCTGTGCAGGTGTTGGGGTTGGCTCCAGGTTCAGAGGGAGATCCTATTGCGAACAGTGTGATGGGACCGAATGATGGTGATGGCAGTGAGTACATCCCTCGCTAAGAGGGAGTGATAGCTTTTATATCTCGGGAGGTACTCCGCATATTTTGTCTTGTATGCGGAAGTGACATTGTATTTGCACTACTAGACACTTGACTTTGTAATGGGTTTTTATGAAGTTGTAATAGAGTGGTTCTTTTATTAAAGTGACTTTTTATTAAGTGTACCTTCTAATATTAAAGTGACTTTATTTCATAAGGTGCACTTATGTTATAAAGTGAAATTGTACTTTAATATTTTAAGTGATTTATTTTGGAGGGAATGAATCATGTCCCTTGATCATGTAAAGGTAAGATTAGATCTTGGTCTTTGGATTTAGGGATGGAGAAGGTGAAAAGACACTTGGAAGGTGAAAGGTCACCTTCGAATTATAAGAGAATGCATTGGGTAGTGTGCAAGACAATGAGAAGAACAGATTGAGAGATTTTCGAGAGAGCTTTAAGGAGAGGAAAGGGCAACAAGATGGGCGCATTTCCCAAGGAGATTTTCTGTGTGAAATTGTTGAGTTATTTGCTGCTGTTGGAGGCCATACTGTACGGATCCGTACAATAAGGAAGAGGGCACGATTTTCGAGGTTGATTGTGGGCACACAATTCAAGGCTGATTGAGGGCACAAATTTCGAGGTGTTGTTTTCTGGGTAGTCCGTACAACAGTACGGACTTGGGACGATTTTCAAGGAAGATTTTTGGAGGGATTGTTTGGGTGTTGTAAGTGGTTTTCTCTTGGCTATAAATGTAAACTTGTTGATGTTATAACTTTCTTGAAGCTAATAAATCTCTCTCTCTCTCTTTGGGTTTCCCCACATTGGGGTTTTCCCTAGCTGGTTGTCTAAATTTCTGAGTATTACATGGATGTGTGATTGTTGTTCATTGTGTTTATTCTGCTGCAAAAGTGCTTAGCAATGTATATTTTTGCTTATGATATTTTCTGAATGTGGATTAATGCATCTCAGAGTTCATAGATGACAATTATATCTAGGTTGCTAAGTGTATGACATAATATAGTGCATGGTGATTTTGTCATTAAATTTCTACGAGCCCATGTGGTCACATGCCCTACAGTGTAAACAACATCCCACCTTTTGATAGGTGGTTGATGAACAACACTTATTATAAACTAGACATCTAAACACTTATGTAGTTGCATTGAACTCAGTGAACTCAATGTTACCCCTCACATTGTATGAGGGCAAACCCTTGTGATTTTTATCACAAGACATGATTTACAGGATGACATCATAGAATACTTGAAAAATACAAGGGCATTATCATGGATGCATATACTTTCCTTGGCACTTCCCTTATGGCTTAATACATGGGCATTATCATGGATGCAAATACTTTCCTTGGCACTTCCCTTACGGCTTGTCTGACCATGGTCGACTATGGGTGTTTAGTGTCTAGAGGAAAGTATGTTGCTAAGTACACTTGTTTGTTTGTACCCTAGAGCACTTCACCATGGTGGGATTATTTTCGATGATCTATTCTTGTTATACCATGGTTAGATGAAGTGCATTGTCTTCCTGGTTAGCATCGTCCTTGTTATCCCCAATTTTTAGGGACAACTAAGAGATCATGTCTCGGGGCCCACAGGTCTTAGACATGGAGTACTGAGAGCAGGATTGACCTGAGTATGGCCCTGGAGGGCCCATCCTTTTCTTCTTCCATTAGCTTTGTTTTGTCAGCAACAACATCCATCACCATCGGTTTGGTCTTGTATCGGAAGAGGTTCTTGCTCCATGAGGTAATTGGTCCAGGTATCATGGTATGTGTCACTTTTGATCATTAAAACCTTTAAATATATGCATCTGATTCCTTTTATCTCTAACAACTGCTTGGATCTTACATTAGCCCACTTGACCATGCTTGGGGAAATTGACAGGGTGCCCTAACAAGCCTGTGCCCATAGGTCTTGGTTTGCCACTGGGGGGATTTCTGAAAAGCCATCGTCCGCTCCCATCATAGCACCACTGTTTCATCTTATCTCCCGCTCATTTATCCCATTCCCCTTGTCCGGGCATTGGGTTGACTTATTTGTAGGATTTCACCTTATCTCGTGGGAAGAAGGGGTTAAAGGCCCAGAAGGTAAAAGCAGCTGGTAAAAGACAAAAGCCTAGAAATAAAACCTCGAGATGCTTCGCCCAGGGATCCCCAAGAAGGCAATAAAAAGCCTCTCAGCAAGAAACAAGAGGGACTCAAAAAATAACAAACAAGACCTAGTCAGAGGATAGGGGGTCTCATCACGAGCCA
>ML827553.1:31918-70228 GCA_009831015.1 Picea engelmannii | reverse complement strand
GCACTTAGGAAACAGTTTTATCCTTTGGGTTATAAAGAAAAAGCAATCATTGAATGGCAATCTTTAAAGCTAAGAAAAGGACAATCAGTGCAAGAATATACCGATGGATTTAGGAAAATGGCATTAATGTTAGACATTCATTTGCAAACACAAGAAACACTTATGAAGTATATAGGTGGTTTTCCTGCACATATTAGAAACACTGTTTTCATGTTTGGACCCACTAACCTTGATGAGGTTTCTATTCAAGCTACATATATTGAAGCAGGGAAAGCAGGTGTGTCAGGGGAATCGTCGTTTTCAAAGAAAGATGATAAGAGGAAAAGGCATGGTAATGGCAAGAATGCAAATACCGTGACAAAGAAGGAAGGGAAACCCTCTTGCAAACATTGCAAGAAAGAGGGACATGATGAAGACAGATGTTGGCAGTTGCATCCCGAAAAGAGACCAAAGTGGTTCAAAGGAAAGAAGGGTATGCAAACAACGGCAACAACGACAACAAAGCCTACAGATTTGGGATCGGATTTAGGTGATGAATCCAAGATTTCATTGGTTGGTATGACATGTAACTTTGGTGAAGAGATTGATTGTAGAAGCAAGTTATTTCATATAAGAGTAATCATGCAACACACTAAGATAAACACACTAATCGACAGTGGATCTCAATCAAATCTAATCTCAGAAGAGTTGGTTAAGAAGTTGGGATTAAAAAAACAAACACATCATAAGCCTTACACACTTAAATGGATAAGCAATCATCATCAGATGCACATAACAAAGCAGTGCACAATTAAATTTGCAATTTCAAATAAGTATGTGGATGAAGTAACTTGTGATGTAGTGTCGTTAAAAGAATGTGGAATGGTCTTAGGTAGTCCGTACTTGTATGATCGTCAGGCAATCTTCTACAGAACCAAGAATCAATATCAATTCACTAAAGAAGGTCATGATTATGTGGTACATGCTCATCATGTTAAAACAAGTAAAACTCTTCAAACAATGGAACAGTTAACGAAGGCAGTGCAACTAAGCGACAAACCAATAATCGTTTCAAATGAAGTAATAGATCTTAAGAAAGAACAAGACATGGTTGTTGAGTGGAAAATCAATCATAAATTGCTTCAAGATAAACTCATGTCATGCAAATACTTCAAGTATATCAGTTCATTTGCAGTCGTCTTTCTGATGTTATCATTAGCAATGTTTTCAACATGGATGATAGTGGCTTCAGTAAGATGTAACAGGGTTGCAATGGCTAACAATGTACTTTCAGTTATCATAATTGTATTACAGCTGATCTTGATGAGACAGAGGACAAGCCGGGTGGCCTATCTCGAGCTTGTTGACTGGTCAGTAACCTTTTGGGGACCAAAAGGTCTTTTTGTGGGGAGGTGTGATCCAAAATCGGATCTAGAAGCCTAATAGGGCTTGAAAAATGCTCAAAAATGAAAGTGCTCGGAATGCGACGAAACATGTACCATTGCATCCATCTCGTCTTCCTGATTCCGGTGGTATATTTACTTCGTCAAACGGAGTCCGTATGGAGAAGATATTGCGTTCTGTCCGAAAAGTCAAACAGGCCAAAAAAAGGGATGACTGTACAGTCCGTACAGTCCACGTGGCACGTCCGTACAACTGACGTGGTGGTATCAGAGCGCGACACATGGTAGTCTAGGATGACGACATGTGGCATCACCAGGAGGCGACACGTGTAATGCAGATTTGACACTTTTGGCATATAGTTGGACCAGTACGGAGGTGACACATGTCACCACTGACAGGGTGACACGTGGCAGGATGACGTCATCTGCTGACGTGGCACGCTGACGGGGCAGACACGTGGGATGACAGGTGGCAGTACGGCAGTGATGCGTGGTGGTAAGGGCAGATGATGTGGCAATACGGTTCGGGCATGTGGGCCAATCATAGGTTGACACATGGCATGTTCTCATTGGTTGGTAAAGGTGCCACGTGGCCCAATCCTGGGTTGCCACGTGGCACCCCATGTTTGGTTATTTGGTTATATGTAAAATCGTATGAATCAGACCGAATTCGAACACACGACCTCCCGTTGGCTCTACGCCTTTGTAAAGTTTGTCGGCCAATAGGCCACATGGTAGCGCTTGTTAGGTGAATGGAAAATATTATATTTAAATTCAAATATATGTTATATGGCGAGGGGAAAGGGTCGGGGCTTAGCCCCAACCCTCGGCGTCGAACTGTTACATGTAACCATTACCCAAATCTGCGCGGGCACATGCTATAGCCACATGACTCGGAGCTATACCGACAAGGGCGCGGGAATCAATTAGTCGTGGCCATATGGATCGGCCAAAGAACCGGGAGCTGTTGCGAAAATGGGGTGGCCAACGCATGGCGCTTGGCCACATGGCCACCCATGTGACCAAATAAAAGGGCGCGCGACCGGGATTTGGGGGCTGCGGTCCATAAACATTATTAAAGTGGGTTTTTATTATAACAGAATTGGTTTCTTACTGTTATAATGCCTATTTTTTATTGATTTTCTCCATTTTTGGGGGATATTGGGCATTTTTGGAGGCCAGATTCTTGGAGGAAGATGGGGATGTGAAACCAACTCCAAGGCTATATAAACTAGGCCTGTTTGAGGCTAAACACAGTCATTCAGAGCAGAGTTATGTTGAAGGAAAGCCAAGCCAAAGTCAGTTTGATGCAGGGAAGCCTTTGAGGTGGAGACGCTGTCGGATCGTTTCTGGGAGCTTAGAGCATCAGTTTTGCATGTCGTTTCTTTTGCAGGGTTCTTGAGATCTGGGACAACAAGACCAGATCAGTCTTGTAGCCATTTGGCATTGCTGAGATGTAATTTTGAGCACTTGAGCAGAAATAAAGAAGCCTCCCCCACAGAGAAAAGGCTCGGAGACGTAGGCAAAAGTTGTGTCGAACTCCGTTATCAACCTGCGTTCTTATGGTTTGTTGTCTACTATTCATTTCAGATCTGCATATGTGTATTTGACTGATATAATCCTCTTCTTTCCTCATTCTTTCACTAAATTCTCAAATGGTTAATTAATACATGCAAGTTTAAAACTCAACCATAATCATTTTAAAAGATCCTGTGGATCACACATGGACCGTTGTGTAGGCGGAAGGGGCTAAAGCTCAGGAAAGGAGCATATCGGGAATCGGAGAATCGGAGGTTCCGAGTACATGTGCTCTCGACACTGTGAATGCCGAAATCGCGATGAGTGAAATCCCGATTTGATCTGAACCGTTGGATCAAATATTGATCGGAGGGTCACTGTTCTCTCTCACAGTTAACGACTGAATATGATTTCTATTAGTGAAACGAACTCATTATGAAGAATCAGTTAACGTTTCATATGACGATTCAGTTGTTGAGACAGTTGTCGTTGCTCTTGCCGAAGGAGATGGGAAGTGGAACCGTCATAACAGAATGTATAAAAGAAAACGAGTGACATTGTATGGGGTTGGTTGTTCTGTAGGGAAAAAGGAATGAAACAGTGATAAAGAAGAAAGGAGAAGGGGTTGAGGAACAAGTTTAATTAATGTGCAGAATGAAATGAAATGAATATCTGAAGTACGGAAGAATGATAGAGCAGAGCTGAAGCAGAGCAGAACGATAGAGCAGAGCTGAAGCAGAGCAGAATGATAAGGCAAGCAACAGAAGACAAGATTTACAGGACAAAGTAAAATTGGTATGAACTGATTTATCTGTAAAGTTGAATTTTTATTTAATCATTAATATCATATGGAGGTTGGGAGGTGCTCGGGAGGACTGTTGTCCTCAGAAGTTCAAGTGGGTGCTTGAACACAGGAAGTTGTAGCTTCCATCTGGTTGCAGCCAGATAAACTAGGGTGGCGGGGTGGTGCTAGGGAGAACAGATGTTCTCTGTTATGCAGGTTGGAGCCTGTGTAACTGGAAGTTGGTGCTTCCATCCAGTTGGTGCTGGAGTTTTCAGGGAGTTGGTGCTTCCTTCTAGTGGGTACTAGAGAAATCAGAGAGTTGGATCTCTCAAACAAGTTGCATCTTGTAAAACAGAGGTAGCAGCCTCACATTGAGTAGGTGCTCAATTGTAAATGATGTACAGAACTAAAAAAGACTGCCTATCATTTCGAAGAAGAAGAGGTTTTCTCCCTTTATGGGTTTCCTCGTGAAAATTTGTCTCTGCGTGTATTTTATGTGTGACTGATGATCTTTACTCTTACTGTCCATATGTTGTATGTTGCTTGATGACACATGAAGAAATATTAATAATTGTTAAGAAGGTATAAAATTATTTAAGCTTATATACAACTGATTCACCCCCCCTCTCAGTTGTATTAGTATTTCCAACATTCCACTCATGAATGGGTACAGGTTGCAGCAACCCTACTGGGTGCCTAGGCTCAGCTTTAACTTTCTGGCACTCCATACATCTGGTGATGTATTCAATGATTTCTCTCTTCATACATGGACAAAAGTAATGGTTCCTGACTGCTGCCACGGTCTTCTAATATCTAGGGTGTCCAACATAAGTCATGTTATGCATTTCTCTTAGAATCGCAAGTTTCAAACCTTGGACATTGGGTATATACACTTTGTTTTTGTACAGAAGTATTCCATCAGCTTCCAAGGTGTAATCTTCCTCTTTCCGTGGTTTCTCACTCTGTTGTAGCTTTGATACCAAGTCTCTGTACTACAAATCTTCATTTGCAGCTTCCAAAATTCTATCCTTAATATCAGTCATGTACATGCTAATGGTTGAAGCATGTAAGTTGTGCACCTTTCTGTTGAGTGCATCGACCACCTTGTTTTCCTTTCCTTTGATATGCTTGATATCAAAGTCGTATTCACACAGGAATTCCAGCCACCTACTTTTCCTAGTGTTTAAGGTTGGCTGATCAAACAAATATTTCAGACCATTATGGTCTATCCTGAGTTCAAACCTCCTTCCCATGAGGTAATGTCTCCATTTCCTCAGAGCGTGAACAATTGTTGCCAACTCCAAATTGTGAGTGGCATAATTCTTTTCGTGCTCTTTCAACTTCCTGGACTCATAACAAATTACAAATCCATTATGACTGAGAACTCCTCCCAACCCTTCTTTACACGCATCTTTGCACACCATGAAATCCACATTTGGATCTGCAATCCTCAAGATTGGAGCGTTGGTTAACAGCTGCTTCAATCGTTGGAAACTTTTCTCACACTCTTCAGTCCACTGAAACTTTTTCTCCTTCCTTTGCAAGGAAGTGATAGGGTGAGCTATCTTTGAGAACCCTATGATAAACCTTCTGTAATAACCTGCTAGACCCATAAAGGATCTAACTTCCGCCACATTCCATGGTGCTAAGCATTCTCTGATGGCCTCAACCTTCTCAGGATCCACAACGATCCCTTCTTCTAAAATAATGTGCCCTAAGTAATGGATCTGCTTTTGATAAAACGAGCATTTGCTCAACTTGGCATACAGCTAGTGTTCTCTCAACACTTGCAGCACCATCCTCGTGTGTTGTTCATGCTCTTCCTCTGACTTGGAATACACCAAAATGTCATCCAGGAAGACTATGACAAAATTTTCTAGATAGTCCTTAAATACACCATTCATCAAGCACATAAAAACAACAGGTGCATTTGACAATCCAAACAGAACCATTGTGAACTCGTAATGACGATACCTTGTTCTAAAGGCGGTCTTGTTGATGTCTTCATATTTTATTCTTACCTGGTGATATCCCGATCTGAGATCTATCTTCAAAAATATTTTCGCACCTTTCAACTGATCGAAAAGATCGTCGATCATTGGCAGAGGATACTTGTTCTTGACAGTTACTTTATTCAACTATCTGAAATCGATGCACAACCTCAACGTTTCGTCCTTCTTCTTTACGAACAGGACCGGGGCACCCCAAGGTGACACGCTTGGGTGAATGTACCCCTTCTTTAGAATCTCTTCAAGTTGTAATTGCAGCTTCTTCAGCTCTGGCGTGCTCATTCTATAAGGAGCTTTCGACACTGGAGCTACTCCAGGCATCAAGTTTATAGAGAAATCGATATCTCTCTTCGGAGGTAGTCTGGGTACCTCCTGAAATATGTCTTCAAACTCTATTAGTACCGCATGGTCTCCAATATTGGAGACGTCATCTCTGGATGCTTCCTCCACACGGGCTGCAAACAATTGACAACCTTTCCTGTAACACTTTTTCAATTGCATTGCTGATATTTCTCTAACAACCACAGCTCTCGGAATTCCTTGGACTGTTTTCCGATTCCCCTCCTCATCCAGGCATGTAAATTCCTTGTTACGACAGTCCAGGAGGGCATGGTGCTGGTCCAACCAGTCCATCCCAATTAAACAATCATAAGAGCCTAAAGGTAGAATATTCAATTCAGCCTTTGTGCTCAATCCCTTCATGTCCACAGGACAGGACTTAACCAACTCAGTGACTTTCCTCTTGGTTCTTGTAGCCAACTGCACTAACCAAGACTTTTCATGTTTGCTTCTTGATAAATGCAATCTTTCCACCACTCTAGGGTCTACATAACTATGGCTAGCCCCTGAATCAATTAAAATAATAAATGGTTGGTTGTCAATCATACCTTCCACTTCAATCATGTGTGATTGAAATTCATCTTTCTTTTTTTCGAGGGCCGCATAGATTCTCTGAATTCTACTGCCGCTGTCCTCCACTGTTTCGGCTTGTTGAACATTATGAACAACTCTTGCTTTAACATTTTTATGGGGACAATCTTTGTACTTGTGGTTCTCTTTAAAGCCACAACACTGAATGATAGGCTATCTCAGCCTTAATTCTCCCACTTCAACCATTCTCGGCTCTCTAAACGATGGATGTCCTTGAGGACTATTTCTGAAAAAGGGAGGTTTGTTTCCCTTCTGCCTCTGTTCCTTCTTGAACATTTTCTGGTCATCCCAAGCCTCCCAAAAGGTAGGATTTTCTCTTTGTTGTTCATATAAGAATTTCTCTCTTCTTATTGTTTCTTCCATAGTCTTAGGATCATCATATTGAATCTTGTCACCAATGGAAGGTGGAAGTCCACTCAGATACCTCTGAATCTTGACAACCTCATCTTTGATGAATGGAACATACTTTAGTAATTCCAAAAACTTTCGTTCATACTCATCAATGGTCATGCTTCCCAGCTTGAGTTCGAAGAACTCCTTCATCTTTCTGTCATAGTATCTTTTAGTCAGGTATTTCCTCTCGAAATACCTTTTGAATTCCTTCCAAGTAATATCTTTCTCTCTAATGTGTTGCACTTGCACAAACTGATCCCACCACATGGATGCTTTTCTTTTTAGTTGATACATCACAATTCTTCCTTCTGCATGAGAGGAATAATTCTGCAGTTGGAAATATTTCCTCCTGCCAAGCAACCATATTTCAACATCTTCCTCCTTCTTATGTTCTCTATCAAACGTAGGAGGCTTAATCTTGTTCATCTCCCCTTTCAATTCATCTACCCCAGATCTCCTGTGCTTTCTGGTAGGAGATGGGCTTGAACTACTGTGTGCTTCCCTATTGGAATGATTTGGGGAGCGACGACGATGTTCGTTGACACTCTTTGATATTCTTTTTCTCTCAGAGGTCCTATGACTCCCTATTTTGCTTGTGTAACTCTCCTTTTCCAATTTCCTTTCTATTCTTTCCAGACTCTTCAACATCTTTAAGTTGAATTCACCCTGCCTCTCCCCGGCTTTCATGAGCTTTCGGTTATCGGCTCAGCGAGCCTGGGCATCTCTTTGCAATCCTTCAATGATTTTCATTATATGTCCTTCCTTATCCAATTTTCTTCCGTTCCCATTGGAGTTCGATCCTTCCACTCCCAAGTTGACATCCCTTCCTTCTCTTTCGTTTACTTAATTGGAGGCAATCCACACCTCTTCCATTTCTATACTCGGCGTCGATTCTTGGCTGTCCTGACACTCGTTGAACTCTGCACACACAATGTGCAGTCAACCGAAGTTTGTCAGGCCTTAAACCCTTAATAAAACTTCAACATTCATAAACCAACGTGAATAAGAAAAACATTTCAAATCCACTAAGTTTTCTGAGCTCTGTTTGGCTCTGCAATTTTCGGGACTTCGAGACTTTGGGTTTCAAAGTTTCAATCCACGAGGCTCTCATACTTTCTTTCAGGACTTCAGGTTCCAGGGTTTCAATCCACGAGGCTCTCAACAGTTAAATCCTCGACGGTTCTTTTGTCTTCGAAAATTTTGGGACTTCGGGACTTCGGGTTTCTGGTCTTTGGTACCCCGTAGTTCACGATGTAGTGACTCCCAACCTCTTGTCAATCCAAACCCCAAATTCTGAAATTTCGATTTCCTTTACCCTCCGGGTCCACAGAGCACGTCTATCTCCCACATCCCCAATGGAAAGTGGCACACTCAGGAGGGTCCACGTCACCTATGGTGACGTCATCGAGTCCCACCACTCTCGCTTTTCTTCTCGACCCGCTGGCACGTGGTACACATCCATGTGCCCATGTCCCTTCCAAGTGAAATCCAATGGTTAGACCTCTCTCATATCTACGACACAGATCCTTTTGACGTTTTTGGGATTTCGGGGTTTCGGGTTTTCGGTAACCGAGAGTTCACGATGTAGATCGTTTCAGGATTTCGGGTCGGTTCTTCCGTCTTCGAATATTTTGAGACTTCGGGTTTTCGGGTTTTCAGTAACCGGGGTTTCACAACTTGCGACAATGAGGGATCTTGCCCTTTGGTTTCCCGGATGCCGAAATGTTGACCGAAAGCCACGTGTCCCTCCGATAGGCGGTCCTCATGATTTCAAGATTTCACGTACCACGATTTCCACACTCCTGTGCAACTCCAAAGGGTTTTAAGCCTTGTACACGTTCTCCAAATCTGACGGTCGTGAGGGGTCTCCTTTCCTCCCGAACAGGTTCTATGGCTCCAACACTTCTGGTGTGGAGTTCTCTCTCCCTGTGGCCATATACCACATCGACTGCGATTTTTATAATACCGCTACACCTCCTGAGCTTTGTAATACGATCAAGTAGCCCGTTGACACTAAGAATACATTCTGAGGTCTGAAATTAGTCCTCCAGACACAATTTCTTCTCAAAACCTCGGTCCAAAGACCACTGATCCGGCCCATCTAGGCTCAACGTTGAAACTGGGCTCTGATACCATTCTATCACGCTCCCCCATCCTTCATCCAACCCACTGGCCAGGCAGAAGCTACTGTGCGGAAAAACAATATCATACTTATTTATATATATAACATGAATTTAATCAAATGAAACACATTTAACTCATAGTAGGCACAATATTACTGCTAATATGCAAATTTAATGGAATTAACAGTACTTCATGATTGTAGCGGAATACATGATAATTATAAGCAACATAGGCATGCAAAACATAATTAAAGCAGAAGTTGATACTTATCTTTGCAACTGTGGTAATTCCACCAACCATGTGTAGGCCTTCCACGAACCTCCTAGCCTTAGACCACGTTTCTCATCACTCTCAGCAATAGGTCACCCCCAAGCTGGGACTAAGCTCCACCCAAGGCAAGGAATCCTAGGCTAGGCTGAGGTTACAGGGAAAACTGCACAGAATCACTAGAAGGATTCTTCCCAGGATGCCTTCTTACGCCCACTACTCACATACTCTTATTCCCCACATGCCTATTCCACTTGGGAGTATACACCTTCACAAGAAAAGTCCATCGATGCTTCTCCTCCCTCTCTAGGTCTTGACAACAGGCCGGATCAGGAAGTTTTAGAGCTTTGTAACTGGTGCTGCAATCTCTCTGGGAGAAAACCACTTCCTAGCAAACTCTCTCTCTCTTGGAGAGAGATACTCACAGGCCTGACAACCTGTCGCTTCCAAAAACAATCACCTCCCTCACCTGGAGAAAGGTTACACACAATCTCAACACGAACTTACACTGGCCAGCAAGCTAGGCGCAGTCCATCACTGCATGGCCTCAACAGTCAACTGGGAAAACATACATGGTCTTCCCAAATAGGTGACAGACACATACTTCAACCCAACCAGGCTCAACAATTACTGGATAGACTCACAGTTATGGTTTCGGGACTGTGCAAGGTGTACAGAGATCCCACACACAGGCTCGACTGTTCAGAACAGAGAGTGTACCATCTTTCCCTGAAACAAACACAGACCTTTCCCCCAGTTTCAGAGTTGCGTGAGGGTATTCTTGCAGAGGTCAGACGGGATTCACGTTAAGACGGTCGATGGTGGAAATGGAGGAGGAACCTACGCAGCAGTTGACGGGAAAGGAAGCAGAACCCCCAAGACGGCTCATTTCCACAGTTTTAACTTCATGTGCTTGGGTTGACACTTGTCACCCATGAAGCTGCATGCACTTCATAGCATGCATTCCCTTTTGCACATGTTCTCCTTACAGGAACTTAGGATAAAACATACATTTCACATGTCTTTTTGGAATATTATTAAAATATTATTCCCAAGGACTTAAGCCCCTAGGCTTAGCCCCTAGGCTCAACACTTAGCCCCTCTTCCCAACCATCCATCCCCCAATCCCTTACCCACTTTGTGGAAGCTTAGTCCCCCTTCACTCATTCATCGTGGTCGGTCTGCACGCAACGATGTTTATATTTTTTATTAATGTTATGCATGATTACATATACAAAAGCAGGCTCTCTGGCCTTGACACTTAGGCTCTCCGTCCTAATAACACATAAGCTCACCAGCTTATATATAAACTTGGCTCACCAACCTATAAAACATAATTACAATTCATGATGCAAGCTTATATTTCATAGGCATGATTTACAATAGGGCTCGGCCTTGGGGACATTACAATATCTACTTAGCCAATTTTTGGATCACGGATTCTAGGACTGGCAGGCTCTAAATTGGGTATCCATTGTTCCCTGGCCTACAAATAGCATTTAGAATTCTGCGATATACAAATTGGCCATCGGACCTGCGGGGTGGCTCGCTCAAAATTGCACTCCTTTTGTTTATTTTCATACAAACAGTACTCACAATTCCACGATATACAAATTGGCAGATGGACTCCAGGGCTGGAGGCCACGAACGTTTCGTACAAAATTGCATTTCTATTGCTCTGTGTCGTTCAAACAGCAGTCGGAGTTTCACCATATACAAATTCACAAATGGACTGCAGGGCTGGCGGGCCCAACCTTGTGAGTGTTTATGGGTGGAGATCCCTATGAACTATGTAACACTACCAATTGACTCAGGGGTTGGCCGGCTCAAAAGTGGGGCTTCATTGTTCCCTGCCCTACAAATAGCACCTAGAGTTCTGCGATATACAAATTGATAAGCCCATTTGTGGACTATTTCAATTTTAAGGGCCTCCTATTGATGTGATAGCACAATTGGAATTCAACTCATGAAACCCTAAGTATGAACTCTTACAAGGTATGGACACGAGGTTCTTATAGAGTTTGTACGACCACTTTTTCGATTGCGGGTTCTCGTTCTACCGGGCTCAAAGATGGGTCTCTATTGATATGTATCCTACAAATAGCACCCAGAGTCCCGCAATATACAAATTGACTGCCGAAACTGCGGACTGGGTCTCTCAACATTGCAGTTCTATTGTTCCCTGCCTTCTAAACAAGATTCAGAGGAAACAAGTAGTACATAGTAAATATGTATTTCTCAAAACTATGGACATGAGATTTTATAGAGCATGTATGGATCCCTCATTCCATAGGTAGCCATTATGTGGATGGCGGGTTCTTGGGCTAGCGGATTGAAAAATGGCCCTCTGTTGTTTCATTCCCTACAAATAGCACCCACATTTCCGCGATATACAAATTGACAAGTAGACTTGCCAGTTATTTGAATTTTAAGGGACTCATATTCATGTCATAGCACAATTGGACTTGGGCCAGTTTATATTCATTTATTACAATATCAAATGGGGAAGTGGTCATTCGGGCTGCTGATATAAAAGTAAGTGAAATCTAAAGTCGTGAATCCGCCAACTTTCGCACCTACAAGTTTTCCGAAAAACGAGTAATACATACTAAGTATGTAGTCTTATAAACTATGGACATGAAATTTGTATAGATCATGTATGGATCTGCCATTCCATATTTAGCTAGTTTTTTGGATCGGGGGCTCTCGAGCTGGCGGGATGAAAATTGGGCCTCTATTGTTCCACGCTCTACAAATTGTTAGAAAAACAGGACCGCGGAGCAATAAAATAAAACAAATGCAGAAACAAAACACAAAATATACACAATACAAGAGAGACACAGATTTACGTGGTTCACCCAGTGTGGGCTACGTCCACCAGAGAAATTGGCAGGTCCTTTCTTTATTATTATCCAACAAAATGAAGGGATACAACCTACAGCAAAATCCGTTGTAACTTCCTCTTCTTTCTCTCACAGTCTCCTCTCTCAGAATACAATACTCACCAACATACATAGCCGCAATACATTTCCCTCATAAAATAGGGTTGCCTTCTGGGGAAAAAAACCCTAACATAATCTCTATCGTTAGATCTGCAACCTTATAATGAACGGTCCAGAGTTACAATGAAATTACAATATACTTTTACAAGGCAATTTTTGCTTTGGGGGCTTCGCCCCCAAACCCCCGCTGGGGGCTCGCTTGCCCCCAGATCCCCCAACCGAGGGGATAGCGCCCCTCGGACCCCACAGAGGGGGTACCCCCCCTCTACACTCCCCTGTGTGGAAGAGTGTACATACTTCTGGGGTGTAAATACTTCATGGGGTATAAACACGGCTGAAAGTAAAAGACCTCTAAATCAGGAAGATAATCAGGCTCCACAACCAACACAAATAACACCCACAATTCCATGATATACAAATTGACAAGAGGACCTGTGGGCTGCCTGACTCAACATTTCTATTTCATTGTTCTATGTCCTCCAAATAGCACTCGAAGTTCCATTATATACAGATTGACAGATGGAGTCGAGGGCTGGCGGGTTCAATTTTTCCATTGTTTACGGATGGAAATCCCTATCAACTATCTAGCATATCTAAAAACATTATTTTGAATACTAAATTATTAATATTACATATTCATATTGCATAATTTAATTAGACGACAAAGTTTGTAAACACTGGTCAGGCAGGTGATGTAAAAGTTTTCTGACAAATGAGCAATACATAGTAAACATGTACTTTTATAAAGTATGGACATAAGATTTTATAGATCATATGAGGATCTCTCATTCCATACTTAGGCACTTTTTGGATCACGGGTTCTCGACCTCGCGGGCTGAAAATTGAACCTCTATTGTTCCATGTCCTACAAATAGCACCCAGACTTCTGCAATACAAAAATTGATAGGCGGACTTGCAGGCTGGTTGGCTCAACATTGCACATTTATTGTCCCATGCCGATTCCGTATTAATTCCATATTTAATCACTTTTTTGGATCGGGGCCTCTCAGGCTGAAAATTGGGCCTCTATTGTTTTGCGCTCTACAAATAGCACCCACAATTCCGCGAAATACAAATTTACAACCGGACCTACGGGGTGGCTGGTCAACATTGCACTTTCATTGTTCTGTGTGCTCCAAATAGCACTCGGAGTTCTGCGATATACAGATTGACAGATGGATTCCAAGTAAATTATTAATATTAAATGTTGATATTGTAACATTTAATTAGACGAGAAAGTTTGTACAATTTGGTAGGGCGAGTGATACAAAAGTATTCCGACAAACGAGCAATACATAGTAAACATGTACTTTTATAAAGTATGGACATGAGATTTTATAGAGCATATGCAGATCCCTCATTCCATACTTAAGCACATTTTTTATCGCGAGTTCTCGGCCTGATAGGCTGAAAATTGAGCCTTTTTTGTTATGTGTCCTACAAATAGCACCCAGACTTCCGCGATATACAAATTGATAGGCGGATTTGCGGGATTCTTGACTCAACATGAGATTTTATAGAGCATATGCAGATCCCTCATTCCATACTTAGGCACTTTTTGGATCGCGGGTTCTCAGCCTGGCAGACTGAAAATTGAGCCTTTATTGTTCTGTGTCCTACAAATACCACCCAAACTTTTGCGATATACAAATTGGCAGGCGGACTTGTGGGATGGTTGGCTCAACATTGCACTTTTATTCTCCCATAGGGATTCCGTATCAATTCCATATTTAGCCACTTTTTGGATCGGGGGCTCTCGGGCTGGCGGGCTTAAAATTGGGCCTCTATTGTTCCGCGCTCTACAAATAGCACCCACAATTCCACTATATACAAATTGAAAATCGGACCTGCAGGTTGTCTGGTCAACATTGCACTTTCATTGTTCAGTGTCCTCCAAATAACACTTGAAGTTCCGCGATATACAGATTGACAGATGGACTGGAGGTAAATTATTAATATTAAATATTGATATTGTAGAATTTAATTAGACAAGAAATTTTGTACAATCTGGTCGGGCGAGTGATATAAAAGTATTCCGATAAACGAGCAATACATAGTAAACATGTACTTTTATAAATTATGGACATGAGATTTTATAGAACATATGTGAATCCCTCATTCCACACTTTTTGGATCACATGTTCTTGGCTTGGTGGGCTGAAAATTGAATCTTTTTTGTTCCATGTCCTACAAAGAGGACCTAGACTTCCGCGATATACAAATTGAGAGGCAGACTTGTGGGTTGCTTGACACAACATTGCACTTTTATTGTTCCGTGTCCTCCAAACAACACTCGGAGTTCCGCAAAATAGAAATCGAGAGGACTCCATGACTGGCGGGTTCAAGATTGCAATTGTTTAGGGATGGTTATCCTATCTAACTTTATCTAAAAACATTATTTTCAAATACTAAATTATTAATATTAAATATTGATATTGTACAAGTGAATTACATTAAATTATTAAATGATGTTAAATCGCTTATTTTTAAAAAAATGAAGGAAATAAAATAATTTTTTTTTTTAAATTCTATCACCACAAGCATAACAAGGACCAATTTCAATTTTAAGGGCCTCTTGTTCGTATGATAGCACAATTTCACTCCGCACAATATATATTCGTTGATTTCAAATTATTCAAGGACATTAATTTTACCAAGTTCATCGAATAAGCAAAAATGCCAAAACAACGACCAACTTGAATTTTAAGGGCCTCTTGTTGATATGATAGCACAATTGCGCTTCACACACTATATATTCGTTAATTTCAAATTATTTCGGAACAATAATTTGACCAAGTCCATCGATCAAGAAAATATGTTAAAACAAGCCACATAGTACATTTGTGTCACAGCGCCATAGAAACTATTAGGTGGATCTACGGGCTAGCTGGCTAAAAAATTCAATTATATTGTTTTGTGTCCTCCAAAGAACAGTTGGAGTTCCGCGGTATACAAATTGACAGACAAAACACATAACCAAGAACCAACCAAACTTCAAGCATGCCGCAAGCAAGTTCCTAGAAGGTTCCATAGAGCAGAACCCATCGGCCTTTGCACCAAACAATTTGATATATAAAGAAAAGACGTCGCCCCATTCGTTTTCTCTTGCATCTGGTATATGTTGCCAGTAGAAAATAATTGGGGCCATGGGATATATGGGGTTTGCTTCCATGCTAATCTTATGCGCATGCAATCCCAGCTAGCCAAGTCCAACGAACATTCATCTGGATGTTGAACAAATATTACAGAGACACATGATGTATTTTCCTTTCCTGCCAAAGTTTGATATATATATATATATATTCCCCTTCTTCAGCCGATATGCAAAATTGCATTGTCCTCATTTAAGGTGAATTTGATATGTATCTGAAGCTCCCATAGCATGTACACACTGCTTGCCTTTTTCTGAAAATAAGTTTCATACGACAACTCTGCCAACTTAGGAAGCACATTTTGTAACAGAGGCTGCCTAACCGTACAATGTATGGTTGGGTTGCCCACGGTTTGGATAACAACATTGACGCAATGTGTAATATACCAGATATAAAAAGTATGTAGAACATAAATAAAATGCTAGAAATGGCAGAATAACAACAATATAACTAGAATAATCACCACAATAACACTGAAATGATATGATAATAACAATAGAAATAACACTTTGATTCTGAGAGCAATGTTCATGAGCTTCTTCGAGGGGGAAACCTCCAATTGAGCAGAGATCTATTACAATAATCTCCAAACTAGGGTTCTCATACCCTCGACTCCTATTTATACTAAATATGTCTATCAAAAGAAGCATCTAGAGGAAGATCCTTCTAGAAGCGGAAGCTTCTATTAGGTCTTCTTACATTCAACTTGTCCTATTTTATTGCAAGGCCTTATTAATATTGACCTTTATTACATCCGAATATATTGTTCTACCTATGTGCGGGTTAGGACCCTAATATGTCTTCCCCCTTAAAAATAGCCTTGTCCTCAAGGCTGGAGATGTGGAAATTGCTACAGAATGGTAGTTGGTTCCCAAGTGGCATCTGTTGGATTTGTATCTTTCCACTGTATTAACACTTCCTTGATTGTTCTCTAACAGAGGTGACGCTCGCGTTGGTCCAAAACTGTTTGTGGTTGTAGCCAAATGGATCACCTTCTTTAAGAAGGAAAGGTTGGTTTGAATTTGACAGTTAGTTTTGATCACCTTCTTTAAGAAGGAAACATGAAAAACGAGATGTAGCTTCGAATGACTGGGAAAAGCTAATTGATAGGCCACCTGTCCCACATGCTTGAGAATTGTATAAGGACCACAAAATTTGGGTGCTAGCTTCTGACAATGCTCGGCCTTGAGGGAATTATGCTTGTAAGTTTACAGGCAAAAAAACACCTGATCCTCTTCTTCAAATTGGCGTTCAGAGCGACCTTGATCTGTTTGTTGCATCATGTGATTATGTGCCATGAAAAAATTCTATTTGAGGGTACAGAGAATAGCCTCTCGAACTGTAAGTGTTTGGTCAACCGCCTGGACCTTCGAGACACCCGATAAGTATGAGAGAACTGAAGGTGGATTATGTCCATATACCGCTTCAAAAGAAGTCATGCATGTAGCTGTATGGTATGAAGTGTTGTACCACCATTCAGCTAGAGGTAACCATTGAGCCCACTAATTTTTCTTTTCCGAGGGAAAACACCTCAAATATGTTTCCAAACACTTGTTGCCAACTTCTATTTGACCATCAATCTGGGGATGATAAGTTGTACTGAGATGCAATTGGGTGCCTTGTAGCTTGAACAGTTCTTGCCAAAAATTGCTTTTGAAAGTGGGGTCGCAATCAGAAACAATAGAGTGTGGCATGCCATGGAGCTTAAAGACCTGATCCATGAAAATTTGAGCCACCATGGATGCTGTAAACGGGTGTTGAAGAGCGCATAAATGAGCATACTTGGAAAGGAAATCAACAACCACCATGATGACTAATTTATTTCCCGATTTGGGTAAGCCTGTAATAAAATCCATAGAGATGTCCTTCCAAATAATAGGTGGAATCAGGAGCGGTTGTAGTATGCTTGGAGATTTGATTGTTTCTCCCTTGTTGCATAGACACACATCACATTTGGACACAAAATTACGAATGTCATGTTTTATACCATCCCAGAAAAACAACATTTGACCCTATGATAGGTTTTGGTGAACCCGGAGTGCCCCGTTGTCGGTGTAGCATGAAACTCAGAAAGTATCGTGGGTTTAAGATTTGATTGTTTACTTAAATACAAACGGCCTTTGCATCGAAGCTCATCATGGAGCCAAGAGTACCCTGGGGGAGCTGGAGCACTAGACTGCAATTGTTGGATTAGCTACGAACTTTTGGGATCTTGTAGCCATTCCTGGCGAACAGCTTGGAGCCAATCTGGGACAATGAAGGAAAGAGAAAAAAGGGATCCTTCATCTTCATATTTGCGGGAAAGTGCATCCGCAACCACATTTTCTTTTCCTTTCTTGTAAATGATCTCATAATCATAGCCAAATAGCTTACTTACCCATTTTTTTTGCTCTGGGGAGGAAACGCATTGTTCCAAAAAATACTTGAGGCTTTGATGGTCTGTCTTAATTTGGAAGCATTGCCCCAATAGATAAGGGCACCAGAAATCAACGACATGCAGGATAGCCAACATTTCATTTTCATAGATAGATTTGCCTAGATTTCTTTCAGATAGTTGCTAGCTGGTAAAGGCCAAAGCCCGGCCCTCTTGCATAAGGACAACACCAATTCATTTCCCTGAAGCAACACATTCCAAGACAAAGGTCTTCTTGAAATCAGGAAGGGCTAGGACCAGAGTGGTGCACATGTCCATCTTCAAGGTTTGAAAATCTTAAGCAGCAGCTGGAGTCCAAGTGAAAGAGTTCTTTTTTAGAAGAGTAGTGAGAGGTGCTGCAATCTTTCCGTAATTCTTAACAAACTTGTGATAATAGCCTTTTAAGCCCAAAAATCCACGCAAGATTTTGAGAGTCTTTGGGTGAGGCCAATCTTGTATAGCTTCAATCTTTTTAGGATCCACCCTAACACCATCCTTGCCAAGTAGATGACCCAAGTACTCTACTTCTGAGGCGCCAAAATCACAGTTAGACTGTTTCAGAAAAAGTTGGTGCTGAGAGAGTAGATGGAGAACTCGATCCACATGAGCAAGATGTTATTTTCAAGTCTTGCTATAGATGAGGATATCATCAAAGAAAACTAAGACAAAATGATGGAGAAAAGGACGAAAGACTTGATTCATGAGGCTTTGGAAGGTGGAGGGGGCATTACACAAGCCAAAGGGCATGACCAAAAACTCATAGTGGCCCTCATGATTTCTAAAGGCAGTCTTGGGAATGTCTTCCTCTTTCATACGTATCTGGTGGTATCCTAAACGAAGATCAAGTTTAGTAAAGAATTGGGCGCCACTCAGTTCATCCAGGAGGTCATCAATGACAGGAATGGAAAATTTGTCTTTAATGGTAAGTTTTTTGAGGGCACGAAAGTCAGGACACATTCGCTAAGAACCTTCTTTCTTCAGGACCATGACCACAGGAGAAGAGTAGGGGCTCATACTAGGGCGGATAACGCGTGCATTAAGGAGTTCCTGGACCATTTTCTCAATTTCATTTTTTTTGGAAAAGGGGTGACGATATGGACGGATATTGGAAGGAAGGCTTCCAGGTACAAGGGGAATGGAATGATCATGAACACCACGTGAAGGAGGGAGTCCCTGGGGAGTGGAAAAAACCACTTGATGTTTAGAAAGGATGGCTTGGAGGTCTTGAGACACCGAGGGTGTTTTTTGTTGCTTGGATGGCATGGAGTTGAGCAATAACACTAGAATGACCCTTTTTGAGCAACTTTTCCATGCGATGGGAACTAATGATCTCAGGTGACCCTGCGGTGATGCCTTGGAACTTATATTGGTGGCCTTCCTGGTAAAATTTCATGGTTAATTCCTTAAAATCAATGAGAATGGGACCCAAAGTCCTTAGCCAGTCTGCACCCAACACAATGTCACACCCGCCCATGTCTATAGAAAACATATGAGATTTTAGGTGGTAGTCACCAATTTGGAGACACACATTTTCACAACGCCCTCCACATTTCATGGAGCCACCATTGGAAATCATGATTTGGAAATTATCGATGGCATGGATGTAGCAATGAGTTTCTTGGGCAATGTGGTGATGAATAAAATTATGGGTGCTTCCACTATCAACTAGAATGATGACCTTCTGATGCTTGATGTAACCGATTAGCTTGAGGGTTTGGGGAGCGGAGAAGCTAGTGAGAGAATTGAGGGAAATGGCAGGTTCTACTTCGGGAGGGTCTGAGGGAGGGGTTATGTCGGGGGTTTCAGGTGACTCAGACACAAGGGGAGTTTCAATATCCTCTTCTGAAATATCCTCAGAGATGGCCATAAAAAAATTTTGTTCCTTACACTTGTGGCCTGGAAAATATTTGTCATCACAATCATAACAAAGGCCTTTGAGTTGGCATTCAGTCATTTCATCCCTGGTCAATTTTTGGATCTTTAGTGGAGCAGAGGGAGTAGTGGGATTTACTGGTTTAGGGTGAAGGATAAAGGAGGGTTTTTGGTTTTGAGAAGATACAACATGTTGTGCTTCTTTAGCTCTTTTAGTAGCCTCCACCCAACTATGAGGTCGAGCCATGAGGACATGGGCCCGAAGCTCATCCTTGAGGCCGTTGATAAAACATTCTCGGAAAAAGGCATCAAACATGCCCTATGTCCGAAAAGCCAGGAACTCAAAAACAACTATAAAGCCTTCCACTGTTCCTGATTGTTTCAACTTTCTCAAACGGACCAAATGGTTGGTGTCAGTGTCAAAGCGTTCATAAAACTCTGCCACAAACTGTGTCCAAGCAATATACCCTTGATGATAAGTTTTTCTCCCTTTCCACCATTACCAACGTTCTTGATCTAGATGGAGAACACCATACCAGAGTTTGGCCAAGTCATCTGTAATGTCATATAAAGAGAAATAATGTTTCATTTGGGTTACCCAACCAGTGGGGTCCAAGCCATCAAATTTGGTCACATCCACCCGCGGAAAGCGTAGGTCACATTGAAAGTGATAGTTCTGAAAGTTATGGAAATGAGAGGAATGGTCACCTTCAGTATGTGGAGGTGAGGAAGAGGAATGGTTATCTGTAGGGATATGCAGTTTGGTGCAGAGTGTTGAAAAGACAGATTCAAGTTGGGTGGTGAGGTCTTGTTTGATTTCCTCCATTGAGGACTGCATGGTTGTATTGATGGAGACAACATTGGCATTGAGTTGTTTTACTTTTTGTTGGGTCTCGATGAGACCAGATTGCAAGGTGTTGAAGCGAGCTTCCAAGTCTTGGCTACAGGTATGGGCCATGAGGATGGGGGAACTGAAAAGGGGGGGCGGGGTAAAAAAATTTTCCGAAAAATGATATGGATGAAAGTGATAAGGGCGAAAAGATGATTCCAATGGAATAGGTCTCAAATAATGGTGAAAAAAATTCCAGACTTTTTTTTTCTTTTTTTTTTACACTTGCAGAGTTATACTCCGGTCTAAAGAATACTGCAGAGAGGAAATGCCCAAATGATTAACCAGAAATAAATGTGTATTTACTTGGCAACCCAAACACAGTTGCGTGACAATAGATCTTGTCTGTTTTAATTTGTTTATGTTTTAGTCCCCAAGGGTTAGGTATTCAAGGGTTCTACAGAACAGGGTTTGCCCTGTGCTATAGCTCTCTGATATACGTGCAGGGTCCAATAGTAGTAATTGGCCCAATATCTCAGGGCACTAACTAAGGAGGATAGACCGTACCCTTAGTCGTACTACCCGACTACCCAGGTACTAGAGAATATCTTCCCGAGTGTTGTTCTCAGTGACACTATAACAGTCAGGTGGTTGATCTGTTTATCTAAAGATGGCTTCAAGAATTAATACATTGAACAANACAACTACACCCCCCCTCCCCTTAGAAAAAAAAAAAAAAAGTAAACAGACACAAAAATTTGTGCAAGGCTATTTCTATAAGCAAAGTGAGGATGATTTTTTGGATGTATACGCACAACAATTGTAGAGCTAGCTAGTTTCTTTAGATCCTTTACTATATCTGCTCGCAACTCTATTATAAACGTTGCCTGGGTTGTCCGAAAGATCCTTTCTCTAACATCCCTCTTCTTTGTTATATTTTTGAACAACATAAGTGGAATCTGCCCTTTATTCAATTGTTGTTCCATTGATGAAAACAAATCTGAATACGTATCGAACAATTGTAGCTGTAACATGGAACAATGTAATATTTGTGTAATTTATCCGAGATACATGCACATGTGGAAGTAAAGGACAAAACTAAATATGAAAAGTGGTACCATTGCCTTGTTGATGTCTGACTCTCTATCTTTTATAAGGAGAATGTGTTGCGATCCAAATTTTCTCACCAATGTGACAGTTGCCCCAATCGTTCCAATTGCGTAAATATCAGTGCTCTGTGCAAGCTGGTTGATAGTTGAATCTGGGACGAAATGATATTCTGAACAAACAATGGGAATTTTCTCCACAATGCTTGTTTCTTTCAGCGAAATAATTCGATCGCAATCACCACAGTCATACTTTGTTTTGGGGAATATATTAAAATTTGTAATGTATATCCCATTACGCGGCAATATCTTTTCTACAAGTTTCTAGACAAGTTGTGGAGGAACAGTTAGTGTCACTGTCATCATGGCCTCCTTGTCTATCATGTCAGCATGCATAATGGATCTACTTTTGTTTGCCTTGTCCAAGTAGGTGCTATAGATAACCATTATGTCCCCGACGAACACTTCTCCAGATCAGCGGCTGTTCAAGCCCTCTATTGACAGTACTTTGGATGTCACAACTCTAGACCTGATGACATTTTTTGAACAGGAAAACTAAAGTGAATGGTAGTGCGCATTTTATTTTTTATTTTTTGTATTCTTCTTTCACTGGCATAAATCTACAAGTACATGCATAGCTTTGATGAACTATGTGTTAGAATATAGAAGATGGTGTGCTCGTTTTACCATTGATGATACCCTCGTCACCCAACCACAAGCCGAAGCTTCCCTCCGAGCACCTTAACCTTGACCTGAGAATTCCTCCGGAAGCAAACCCTAGGCTAGATATCCAAACAAGGAGTAGCGCATCAATCCCCAAGGATAGCGCAACACAAAAGACTGATCAGATGTTCCAAACCCTAGCCAAGAGATATCCAAGCCAATACTAAAACTAGTTGTTGTTGCAACTGCACCTGCAACCCTCCTCCAAACCTGCGCACCAACTGCAACTGCAGTGCGCACCAACGGGGAAAACTGTAGTCCTGAGATATGACAAATGACAACTGGTGCCCTGTATTTATAGTAATCCTTCCAGTTTGTTGGGGCCAACTTCTCTTTCTGGGTATGTGTCTGTTCAACATATTATTATTAATTCTGGCTGACTTCTTCTCTTGGAGGCTAATAGCCTAATATAAATTATCTTCTTGAGCCGACAAGGCTTCTAGGGTTATTTGCCAATTCATTAGGGTTTCTCTTGCTTCTTGGAGTCTTCTATTCTCGTCAGGTTCACACATGGGGGTAAATACCTCCCGCAGCTACCATAATATTAACACTATGGAGCCAAAGTTTCACAACCACACCTCTTAGTCTGCGGAACATGCAGCGCGTTCGGCGTCTTGCTTGTACTTGTTGATACTTCTTGCGAGTTGCAAACCATGTATTGCAGATGACATCATCATATCCTCCATACCATAGATGAATATATACCAGAAGATATTTGTTTAGTAAACATAGTAAGAGCAGAGCGTATGCATCTTTACCTTTGTCCTTGTTGGTCTGTTGATGTCTAGGATGACTGACTGCTCATGCCCATGTCACTAGTCCAACTTTTTCTGATGCAAGCATGTGTAGATGAACATGAGGACTAAACAAGCATGTGCATTGTATATTGTGCATCAAAAGGACTATATAACCGTAAAATTGTATGCATCTGATTTTTTTAACTGGAGAAATGTTTAACAGTAAACATGGTGTGAACACAGGGCACCATGGCTAATCTGTATATCGCGGACCCCCGGAAGCCAGGGGAGAAATATTCAACCTGTCAGCCTGGCACCTGCAATCGAGAAAGTGGGTAACTATGGAATAAGGTAGAAGCATGACTACTTATGTGAATCCGTTGGTCCGCCAACCGACGCACAAAGGAATTTTTGGAAAGTACACTAAGCATATGAATTAGAAAACAAAAGGGATAATAAAACTGAAAAAAGTAGAAATAGGGAGGGCAGAAAGGCCCATTACTGCCAAGTCATCGTTTTCAAGTATAATATTATATGCCCCTGCCCGGTTTGTATATTTAATTTACCATCACACTTGGTATACCTTTTAGAAGATTGTACCACAAAACCCTCTGCTCTTGCATAGAACAATTCATCTCCCTGTCCAAGCAACCTATTTTTTCCAAGGCAGCAATGTCGAATATGCAATGCACATGAAGACAAGTTAGTATGAAGACAAACATCTAAAATAAAGAGAAAAATGTATATTTATCCGCCAAAGATTCCATCGTCCTGTCCAACCATTATGTTTGTTTAAATGTAGCAATGCAGTGAAAACACAATGAACATGAAATAGCTTAGTATGCAGGAAGGCATGTATTGAAGATAACTTATAATGAAGACCGACGTGTAAAAGAAAGAGAAAGAGGGTTATTTACCCGCGAAAGATCACATCGTCATCTCCACCTATTCTGTTTGTTTAAATGTAGTAATGCAGCGAAAACACAGCGAGGGAAGCAGGTTAGTATGCAAGAAGGCATGTAACGAAGATAACTTACCATGTAGGAAGGAACGCAACATGTACATATAATAAAATAGTTGAACACATATATAGACCATAAATGAAATACAAAACAATTCAATATAAAACAACAGTACAAGCATGCACCTTTCTATATCCTCTTCAACCAATGCAGTGGAGAGTCCCTCGTTTTCTCCGGCTATTCTGTTTGTTTGAATGTGGGAACGCACAAAATACAATGAACATCAATGGAAGCTGGTATTCACTGGAGAACAAGAAATATTTACATACACTAAAATAGACTCAACGAATAGTCTAGAAGGGCATAAACATGAACCTTTGCGCTTCTCTATCCATGGTTGTAAACGTGTAATTTTTTTTCCTTGCCCAAAATATATTACAAGGCAGAAAATATCACGCAATTGCATGGACGTAGCTAAACGATTTCTCGTTTTCCATGGAAATTTATCCAGATATGCTTCCACCGATGGAAACACATCTTCTTTATCCTCTACACAGACTGTTGTGCCCATGATACAAGTTTTCGGTTTTCTGTGGAAAACTACCTAGACATGCTTCCAGACATCCAAATATAATCTTGCAGAAACTTTGTTGCACATATCATATCTCAAGCACACCACAAATTGTATCATGCGCACACCAGTCTATGTAGAGGAGAAAGAACATCTAATGTCATATCGACACATCTGACCATACATGGTTTATAAATGTAGCCTTCATACATATGCTTTATTCCAACAAAAAAACAACAGATATTGCAATTTCACATGTAATCCTCGAACAATTTTGCATGCAACTATTTTCTTTCATGCCAGTAGTGAAACACCAACAAAATCTCACAAAATAACATATATCGGCCTTGACAGACAAGGAAAATAACACAAATTCATGTTGACTCCTGGGTGTAGGGGTTGAACACCGTAAAGCACCCCAAAAAACAATAAAAATCCAAAAAAAAAAGGAAAAAAGAAAAGCTCCAACCACCGTCGCTGGACCCCAACCCTGCAAGGCCGGATCAAACAAAAGAAAACAACAAGCACCAAACTAGAAAGAAAGCACGAACATGCCAAACTGCACCCCCAGGACCCCAAAGCGCAAACCCGAGCCAAGCAAACATAACTAGCAACCCACGAGCCAACGAACCAGTAAGAACCACCAAGCCAGTAAACAACAAATGTATCTCCAACGATTACGAAACTGCAGCCCAAGCACAGAAGGAACCAGAAACATACGAGGAGCATGCGACTACAAATAAGCAAACATTCTTACTTGCAAACTGCAAACACTGAACAGAAAATAAGGAATATAAATGAAACTATGGCATCGAAACTTACTTTGAAATGATGAAATGCAGAAGCGCGGGTCGAATTGTGAGCGAAACAACAACAAGCAGTAACCGAGAAACTAGCGAAGAAGAAGCACTCACCAAACCAGTAAACAATGTATGTAGCTTCAACGATTACGAAATTGCATTGCAAAGGCAAAACAAGGATGAAACATACAATGGCTATTGAACTGGCGATGGACAAAGAAGACTGTGCAAATTCACTGTAACTGTATAGAAAATTTCAAGGAAAAATGTACTCCGAGAAGCGTATTTACATAAACATTTATGGTTGACGGTCTATCTAAGGACCTTGCGGTATGCAAACATTTAAGCTGTCAGGGCTGTTGCAGGATGTCGCATCATGTAAACATTTAAGCTGTCAGGCTTATTGAGGCATCTTGGAATAAGTGTCAATACATTTCAACAAAAATACATTCGGCAAAGACGTTATAAACTTTGGAATTCTCAATCACTATAAAGCTTGGATATCAAAACATTTCAATATGCTTAGTACATATTAAAACTTACGGATATATTAAGCTAGCAGAAAATTCTAATACAAACATTCAAACTAATGCTAGCATTAATCCACCTTCAAGCAATGTAGAGGAAAAATATATGATTAAAAAATACTATATAGGAGAAAAAGTTTGGATATGTTGCCATATAAAACATTGGGAATAGTGAAGCCGGCAATAAAACCTTCAATCTCTTATCCAATCAAATCAGTACATATATGGTACTTTTTATTATATAAAAATATATGCTTTTAATTCCATAGATCCAACAATAGGTATTGTGCAAATATTTTGGGTCAAAAGACAAACTAATATGTAGTCAACAAATTATCGATTGCTATAGTCCCTCTATGCCTACGACAAGGACTAATAAAGGGTAATATTAATTTAAAAAACAGGTATAATCAATCCGTCAAAGTAAGAATTTATGAATTTGTTCCACGCAGCTTAAGACATACAACATTTATAATAGATCTTGTTTTGTCTAAATTTGTTTTCCCCTAAGCTTTTCATAAATTCTCTTACATCGCTCTTATCATATGGGAATAAGCACAATATGTAACCTCACATAGTTTCTTCTTTCTACAAGTATAGAGATCTACCCCACTAACATAAGGATCATGGAGTACTAAAAAATTTAATTAGTTAAGATAAATATAATTTTTTAAATTTATAAATAAGTTTTTTATTTTTATTTTTTTTTAAATTGAAAACAATTTTGATCAAACTAATTAATGAATATAGTATTCTACTATATTCCAATAAATAGAATATGAAGTGGAATACTTATCATAAATGGAATTAAGAATTTCCATTTTTGTATAGAAATTATTTAGAAACATAAACAATTTAAGAAACTTAGTTTTTTTTAATAGTCTCACATTAAGCTTCTAATGCAATCACTAAATATTAATATTACACAATTAAATGGTAATAAAAAGATTTGAAGATATTGAATTTGATATTATATTAATAAATCAATAAACATTAAAACATTTATCCTTATTTATTTATTAAAAAAATGATGAGTTGATTTATTAAATTATAACATTTTGTATTGAAAATATGTTTATTTTTATATACAATATAATTGTTTTTTATATTTAAAATTTCTAAATTTCATTTTTAATTTTTACATTTTAAATAATATATATCATTCATTATATATATATATATAATAATAATATATCATTGAGCCAAATAAAAAACTGAGCGATAGCACGTTAGGGTTCGAGGAGAGCATCTAGGGTCCGTATTTGTAGCCAGAGCTGGCCATGGCCGCCCCAGGGGGTGGGGATTCAACCCCTCCCCCTCTGAGTTCAGTAGAGGACGCGTTCAGGAAGCTGATTGCCAGCGGAGGCAAGCGCAAGGGCCCTTCTTCGGTTCCAAAATTCATAAAAAAGCTAGATAAAATCCTATAAATCGCCCTCCCAGAGACGCAGGCGATTAAGATAGCCCTGGCTCTCTCTGAGAGAGGGCTGGTAGGCCAGTTTGTGGGACTTTGGCCCTCAACAAAATCCACCGAAGCTTGGGTCCAAAGGAACTGGAAGCCTCTCCTTAAGCAAGGAGTTACCTGCTACCCTTTGAGCAGTGGCTTTTTTGTCTTCGAGTTTATAAACAAGGAAGACAAGGATCTCATTTTCAGAAATGGACCATATTTTATGGGAACCCAGGGGCTGTATCTGAACCGCTGGACCCCGGACTTCGATCCCATGGTGGAACTGCCAAAGGAGGTACATGTTTGGGTCAGGCTCCCCAACTTGTCGGTTCACTGTTGGAACTATGAAGCTCTGCAAAAGATAGGTAATGGAATAGGGAAATTCATTGATACGACAGACAACAAGTCCATCTACAACTGTGCTAGGATATGTGTTGAAGTGGATCTTGAGGCAGGGCTCTCGGAGGCGGTTAAGCTTACTGTGGGCAACTGGTCTCACTACCAAAAAATCGATTATGAACACCTTCCCTTCAAGTGCAGATCCTGTCAAGAGCATGGACATTTCCAGAGGAATTGCCCAAAGAACCAAAGCCCAGAAAAGGAAGATGTTGAGGGTTGGCAAAAGGTCAAGAAAAGAAAACCAGGTCCTAAATCCAAAGATCCAAGGCCAGATTAGGCGATCCATCCATCATCTTCAAAGACAAACCCTCAGAAGGCACCTCCGAAAGAATGGGCTAACAAGCCAAAGGAAACCGGGAAAGAGCCAATAGTTATAGCCACGCAGTCCCCGCCAACCCCAGAAAATCTGATACCGGTCAATGAAACCCCTCTAGCAGATGAACCCATGAAGTCGGATGAGGAGCACATCCCTTTAAATTCCGAAATGGGCACAGATACAGATGAGGGGGCCATGGAGACCAGCAGTTCTGTTGGAACCCCAGAGAAGGCCCCTAGAGGAAGGAAACCAAAGAGAAAAAAAAGGAATGAGAAATCTTACAGGGACGTAACTACAGGAATCCAGCATACCATCCTAGCTATGATAGAAACCAGAACCTCAAAAAAAGGCAAGGCTTCGAAAGGAGCCACCCCCCCCCCTCCAGTTCTTAATGCTTTTCGTCTCCTGGAACTGTAGAGGGTTGGGAAGCAAACTAAAAGAAGAAGTTGTCAAAAATCTAGTCAGAATGACTTCCCCGGATGTACTTCTGATCCAGGAGACGAATATGGAGGAGGCTGAGACCTTCCAGGCTAGTAAAAATTTCTAGAAAAAAGGAGCAGGTAGAGCCGCTAGTGCCAGGGGAGCTTCAAGAGGTCTAGCCACCTTCTGGAACTCCTCAACGCTAGACCTGATCGAAGAACATAGCACCATCCATTGGTTGTTCACGAAGTTGTTGCACCACGAATCGGGACATCAGGTTAGCCTCTTTAATATTTATGCTCTGGTTCTTTTATCGGAAAAAAAAAGATTGTTGGGAATCTCTGAATACTTTCCTTTCTACTAACCATCATGAGAATCTTATTCTGGCCGGAGATCTGAATGTCACCCTAGCCCTCTCTGGAAAAAAAGCAGGAACACCCGTAAGAGACCCTGCACGGGATTGGGTTGAAGACATTATGCTGGATTGGGATCTAGAGGACATCAAACCCAGTAAAGGAAATTTCACCTAGAACAACAAAAGAGTGGGACCGGGGCACATTGCAGCCCGCTTAGACCGCTTCCTGGTTCACTCTTCCTTTTTAACCCTTGGACTTTTCACTTCATCTGAAATCCTACAAGCTTGCACCTCGGATCATAAGCCCATCTCCCTTACCCTGACCCCTGGGGAAAATCTGGGCCCGATCCCCTTTCGCTTCAGCCCGCTATGGGTCTCCTCGGAAGGCTTCCTCGAGCTGGTTTCGGAGTCCTGGAAGAAGAGTGTGTCGGGATCACCTTTCTTCATTTGGGAAGAGAAACTGAGAAGGCTCAAAGTGGATCTCAAAAACTCGGCAAAGAACCTACCCTCCCCTTTGCAGGAAAGGAAAAAATCCCAAAGGGCCTTGGATAATCACCAACGTCATATGGAGTCTGCCCCGGTAACCCTAGTGATGATGAATGACGAGTTGGAGCTGCAAAAGAAGCTTCGCAAAGCTCTTAGAAGAGAGGAAGAGTGCTGGCAAATAAAGTCGAGAAGCCTCTAGCTCCAAGCAGGAGACAAAAATACTTCCTTCTTTCACAAGCAGGCAGAATCCCGAAAAAATCATAACTCAATCAAAGAGATCAAATTTCAGGGACAAACCCACAAAAAACTTGAGGAGATCAAACTTGCAGCCCACTCCTTCTATAAAAATATATTTACTGAAGAGCTGGAGGCCCCTACTAGACTAAAGCTCTATCCTCTCACGGTGGTCCCCAAGCTGATAAATGAAGATGACAACCGTTGGCTGACAGCCCCTATCACAACTGAGGAGATCAGCAAAGCTCTCCAAGCTATGAATCCAGATAAAGCCCGCGGGCCTGATGGATTCACGGCCAGGTTCTATATAGCCTGCTGGGATATCATCCAAAAAGATCTAGTCAGAATGGTGAGGAAATCTCAGAACTGTAGAAAAATTGGAGGGAGCACCAACTCCTCCTTTCTAGCTTTAATCCCCAAAGAGAAAGGTGCCCAAATCTTTTCAAGATTCTGCCCTATATCGCTTTGCAATTCGGGGTACAAAATCATCACCAAAGTAATAGCAAACAGAATAAAAAAAGTCCTCCCCAAGATCATCCCGGAGAACCAGGGGGGCTTCATCCAGGGGAGACAAATCCAGGACAATATTATCCTTGTGCAAGAGGCTATCCACTCAAGCTATCAAAGGAAGGAGAAAGGAATGTTATTCAAGCTGGATCTGGCGAATGCCTTTGACAGAGTTCGGCTGAATTTCCTTTTTGTTGTGATGCTCAAGATGGGATTTCACCCACATTTGGTTCGCTGGATTAGGGCATGTATAGCGGGGCCGTGGATCGCCCCACTGGTCAATGGCAGACCGACTGAGTTTTTCCAAGCCTCAAGGGGACTTAGACAGGGCTGCCCCCTGTCCCCCCTGCTCTATGCCATTCAAGCATCTGTGCTAAGCTTTTAGCTTAATAAGAGCATGCAGCAACTCTCCTTAATTGGCCTCTCAATTTCTCCTAGAGTTGAGAGAATTAATCATGCTCAATTTGTCGATGATACGCTCCTTCTGGGCCAAGCCAACCTGTCCACCGCAAGAGCTCTCAAGAAAGACTTGGATGACTACACTGAAATTTCAGGCAGTGAAATCAGTTTGAGGAAGAGTAAAATTTATGGCTGGAACTGCCCTCCTATAGAAATGATTGGCATTTCTAGGGTGTTGGAAATGGAAGGAGCTTCAACGTGGGAGTCCATTAAATCTCTAGGAATCCCGCTAGTCAAAGCAGCTCCCAGAAGTAACCTGTGGTTGCCTCTGTTGGACAAGATGAAAGCCAGGATATTGGCCTGGGGAGCAACATGGCTGAACAAAGTAGGGAAGTTAATCCTCATAAATTATGTTCTCACCTCTCTTCCTGTCTACCAGGCCTCCATTCTCCTTGCCCCAAGAGGATTTGTGAGAGACTTAGACAACATATTGAGAAAATTTCTTTGGGAAGGGGGAAGGAATGAGGGGAAAAAAATGCACCTAGTCAGCTGGGATAAGGTTAAAGCCCCCAGGATGGAAGGTGGGCTACAAGTAAGAGATGTGGCCACTCAGAATCTGGCCATGGGAGGTAAGATTCTCTGGAAGATGATAAGAGGTAAAACCACTTGGAGCTCTAAATCTCTAAGGCTTAAATATTTCTGTGGTCACAAAGAAAGGTGCCTTGATCACCCCCCCTTAACTAGAAAAGGCTCTCCCATCCTTTCTCTCTGCCTTAAGGCTCTTGATTTGATTACCTCAAAGCTTTTTTGGATCCTGGGGAACGGCAGAAAAATCAAGTTTTTGGAAGACTTTATTTTAGGACAGACCCCTTTAAGTTTTTCGGAAGGGATGGAAAACATCAAGAGTTGGCTCCATTTCGTTAGCAAAGTCACCCTGTGGGACATTTCAGCTTGGAACCAGGATGGCTCTTGGCTTAAGTGGGATTTGGGGGAATATCCGCAGCTCCTAGAAACTAAAGCTCGAACCCTCCTGGATGCTCTTCAAGGGTGCTCCCCCTCCTCGGCCAGGAAGAAGGACAAAAGAGGCTGGGGCTATACGTCTGGTAGTTACTCTGCTGCAGTTGGTTATGCAGCCCTGCAAGCAATCCCTTGGGTAGCCCCTGATCCCTCAGTGTGGAGAAATCTCTGGCTTCTTCCCTCCCTTCCCAAATTAGATCTCTTATGCTGGTCCCTTCTGCACAACAGTATCCTTTCTTGGGAAAACCTCTCAAAAAGAGGCTGGGAAGGGCCCTCTCGATGCCCTCTCTGTGCTTGTCAGGTTGAAACCTTTGTCCACCTCTTTCTCCTCTGTCCCTTTTCTCTGGAAATTTGGAATCTCATTCTTGGCCAGTTGAATGTTCCCCTGCCTTCTTCAATTACCTCTTTGTTTTCCTCCTGGGTCGATCTGGCTCCCTTCTCCTTTACCAAGTTGAACCTGCTAAAGCATTGCTGGATGTGGGTGTCGAAAGTAGTCTGCTGGAAACTATGGCTGGAGCGAAACAACAGGATCTTCAGGGATATAGCAAGGATGCCGACCCAAATGGCACTCAAAGTGAAAGCAATTCTGGGTGATCTGATAGCCTCAAAGACTAATATCACCAACGAAGTAACCCCTAACAAAGATGAGTATGTCTGGTTCCATGAGCTTGATCCCTCCCTCCTGGACAGAACCAAGCAATTCACCAAACATTATTCCCCTTGGGAAATTAGGCTAGAGGAACAAGAGTTCTTAAAGTGGAGATCTTCTTTGGAGAAGCATATCCTGCAGGTGGATGGGGCCTCGAAAGGGAATCCCGGTCCTGCGGGAAGTGGAGGGGTCCTACTCGATATCTCAGGGAAAATTGTGCTCAACTTTTCCTGGGGGTTGGGTCTGAACACCAATAATACAGCCGAAATTTTAGCAATCTAGCAGGGGCTGGCTCAGGCCAGAAGGTTATCAATTTCGAAGTTGGTTGTCATAAGAGACTCCATAATCTTTATCCATGCTCTCAATCAGAGGAAGGCTCCCAAAAACGTGGGCTTGGACCATTATTATAGGAAGGTTCCGATCCAGATGAAAGATTTCGAAGAGGTGAAGTTCTACCACGTCCTCAGGCATCTCAATCAATTGGCAGACCAAGAAGCGAACAGAGGCACCTCCTTGAGCAAGGGAGTCATCAGCGTAAATAGAGCTGAAATTTATGAACCTATCCCTTAGAGTCTGGGGAGAAGGAATCGACCAGAGTTCTCCTGTCAGAAATTGCAGAAGTCTAAATTTTGCCAAGAAGGAATCCAAAGTGCAGGCGCGAAGGTATGAGGCAGGTGAGAGAAGTCTTGTGCAGGAATGCACTAGAATAAGGACAGGGGTGTTAGGACAGTGATGGAACATATGCTGAAATAGTACTGGAACATGCTGAAATAGTGTTGTTACTTATGTTGAAACACAGTGCTGGAACATATGCTGAAACATAGTACTGGAACATCTGTTGAAACAGGGCTGGAACATATGTTGAAGCACAGTGCTGGAACATATGCTGAAACACAGTGCTGGAACATATGCTACAGTACTAGAACATATGCTAAAACAGTGATGTAACTTATGCTGAAACACAGTGCTGTTACTTACGCTGAAACACAGTGCTAGAACATATGCTGAAACAGGGCTGGAACATATGCTAAAACATAGTGTTGTAACAAATGTTGAATCACAGTGCTGGAACATATGATGATACACAGGGCTGGAACATATGCTGAAACAGTACTGGAACCTATGCTAAAACAGTGTTGTAACTTATGCTGAAACACAGTACTGGAACTTATGTTGAAACAATGTTGGACCATATGTTGAAACACCGCCGTATCAAATGTTGAAACAGTGCTGAGACATATGCTGAAACAGTGTTGAGACTTAAGCTGAAACAGTGATTGGAGTTTCGGCATTTAAATTTAATCCAGTTCTATTAGAGGTCGTATAGGAACTAGTTTAGTTCACAAGTCTCTAGCTATAGAAGTAGAATGGTTCAGAAAGACAGGCCCTAAGAAATTTGAGGCCATTTGTAATCGGATCTGTGGCTAGTCCACCCCATTAATATAATCTATAACCGTTTCTGTCAAAATATATATATATATATATATATATATATATATATATTACAAGTAATTATAATATTCTTCATTACTTTTTAAAATTTTATATAAATTTACTAAAATAAAATGAAATTGTAATATTCATCATTACATTTTTAAATTTATATATAATAATAATAATAATAATAATAATCTATTTTTAAGGTCATGGTCAAGCCAGCACACCAAATTGGTGTATGAGACCCCCTTGTTTGTGGGACAAGGGACCCCCCTCCGCCTAGCGATTTGACTGGTAAAGTCTACGAAGGTATACATACCCTACCCCCCTCTGGATTTGAACCTGTGACCTCTTAAGAGGAAACACATGTTCTTAACCATTAGGCCCACTCAAGATTTGAAACACACTACCATCATATAATCATTAAATCAGTGATGGTTTCTTTGATGGTTATTTGGTTGATCCTGTTAATAGTCAAAGATTAAGCCATGCATGTCTAAGTATGAACTAATTCAGACTGTGAAACTGTTGATGGCTCATTAAATCAACTTGAATATACAGTGAAACTCAATCTTAATTGTTTTCAATATATCCTACCACCTATTTTAATCATTAAAATATCTAGAAAATACAAGGTGAGGCACATGCTTTATGCAACAAACCTTCCAATTACAGTACATTAATCACGTGCTAGAATTAAATGGAGCTGAGATGGATGGATAGCATCTTTCTTTTCCATAAAATAATAAACCGTTGTTGTTTGATTGATGGATGGAAGCTGAGGCGTCAATTCATGCCAACTATCTTCCATTTCCAGTCAATTAGTAGTCAATTCATTGGTTGGCCCGCCCCTTTAATAAACATCACATTTTGCACAGTTTGACTACAGGTGAGGAATTTCGATTCACACTACGAAGATCACAATCAGATATGGAAATGAGATCACATTCACACTGCAGAGATCACAGTTTGACTGAATGTGACGAATTTCGATTCACACTGCAGAGATCACATTCAGATATTATGGAAATGTAAAGCTTAAATACTCGTTATCATCTCCTTTCTGTAACCACTCTCTAACTTGCTTTTACACTCCGTTCATTCATTCTTTGAAGCATTCACTCTCTGTAGCTCCCTTCCTTTACCATTTGATCCTTCGAATTCAGTCCATAAACATAAATATCGAGATGCCTACTACTATTGCTACTCATTCAATGAATAACATCCCCAAAAGAGGGCAAGTAAAGGCAACCATTGCCTCTTCCCTTGCTCACTCCATCAGATCATTGTTAACACCACCTAAATCCTTCAACTATTCTGTGTCTTCCTCTTTGCGGGCACAATGAATGAGCTTGTAGATCAGATGGGCTTATCTCTACAATGTTAATGCAAATTTGAGTTTCTTTCATTGCCAATTTAGTGATGCAGAAACTAAGTGATTATGGATCAAAGTGTGGGATCCTCAGATCTGTTGTCCAAATCATTTGCTCACTTGTCTGACTCTGTTCCTCACATTTGGAGCCCTGCAACACCAATGGAGTTTTCTCTTTGCACTGTAGTGAGTTACTACATATGAAGAGGGGAAATATTTTCTCGTACAACAGCTTTTCCCAGTTGGAGTTGAAAAGCTCTGAAATACACAGTTTGTTGATCAGAGATTTTGAGTTGAAATAGATGTTACTTGATTCTCCTTGACTTATCTTTTAAGGGGTTTGCACATTTGTCAATGATCAAATATAATATCTCAATGTTAACGTTCTTTATCAACCCTCCTCCTTGTCTTGCTTTTAGCCTGTTCTTCTCTGCTTACTTCTTGTTGCAAATGTAAACAAGCCATATAGTTTTTTGATGTGACACCAAATCCAGTATTGGTAGAATCTGAGAAGGTGCCAATGTGAGAAGGATGTTAGTTTTTTCATACAAAGTTTGTTGATCAAAGTTTCGAATTGAAATAGATGGCATTTGATATTAATCTCTTTAAAAGTTTGCAGACTCACCATTCATCGCCAGATGCAATATTTTCAATGTTGTTTATCAACCCTCTTCTCCATCTTGCTTACATCTAATTTTAAATGTAAACATGGCAACATTTTTTTGATGCCATACCAATATGCATTGGTAAAAGGTGCAAATGTGTTACTGAGTTTTAAGGACAATAGAGAGTGTTAGATTTTTCATGGTGAGGTTGGATATTGACTGACTTAATGGTTCACAAAAGCTGCAGAGTAAGAGACCAATAACTCTGTCAAGAAAAAAACAGTCCCGTGGCCTACTGGGAAACATTTTGACTCAATCTCAATAGCATACTATTGATTTTCGACTTGAGCGCTTCAATGCCTGGAATTCTTTTTATGGTGGTAGAGGTTGTAAATGTCGTTGCTATTTTTTATACAATGGACAGAAGTTTGCAAGCATTGTTGCAATTTTGAGCTATGAGCACTAAAATGAGTTTTGCACACTTAACAAGGATAGTGGATTTAACTTGTGGACAACAATTTTTGTTTTTTAAGACTACAACTTTATACTCCGGGATTAACATAATTACTATGTATTTTATTTTGTGCATTCGCTTATATAAAACAGGTCTCGTCATCTAATCCGTGGGGGATTCAGAGCCTTAGGAGACTTGTGTCAATTTCTTCCACAAGTCTATATCCTTAAATATAAGTGCAAAATAGGTGAAAGTGGTCGGACTTCTGCAATTTAAAATTTAAAGTACATTTTCAAACTATCTAGTGCAAAACCGTTCCATCTTATGAAATTTGAAGACGAAAACATTCCATAGCGTTACATTTGATATTTAAAAAGTTCATATTCTTAACTTCCAGCGGAAATAGGTTAAAGTGCTCGGTTTTGTGTGATTTTAATAATTATTCCCAACAATTTGGGCCAAAACTGGTACATTCCGAAATTTGAGGTGAAAACAGTGCATACTGTTACATTTGATTTTAAATGAGTGAAATATTAGTGGAAAGTAGGTCGAAGTTGAAGATTTATATTTAATCTTGGATTTCTCGAAGAAGATAGACTCAGCTGTTACAACTCTTTTGTTCTTCCGAGCTCCATGATCAGTTTCTAGACCTCTTTTTTATTGTTTTGAGTAATTCCACAAGAATTTGGAGTACCTTCAACTATTTTTCATTTTTTAAAATCCTACAAATTCCCAAAAAAATCAAATCATGTAGACATGTTACAACACTAAAAGAACCCAAAAATCAAATGTAATGCATGTTACATAAAGACATATAAATAACACAACCACTTAACGTGTTGTTGATCAAGACCTTGATCAAGACCAATAGGCGATGAAACTGACAGACTTGAGGGTATGATTTAGAGGAAGCATTCTAGAGATAAAAAATTTTAACTATTTAAAGGCCTGCACTCCCAACAAGTAAACAAAGTCGTATATGATCACAAGCCTATTGTTTTATCCTTTGATTCTTCGAAGAATTTTGGTCTTCTCCCCTTCGAATATAACCCCTTTGGTTACACAATGCGAATGTTTTGTCTTTGGTCTTTAGAGAGTTGAGGCAGTGTATTTCCGGTTTTCCAAATTTTATTTGAGAGTCTAAGTGTTGGGTATGTGTTATATTCTTTGCACGAGTAGTAGTGTCTGAGCGTCTATGCCGAGCGCGCAGAGGGGTTAGAAGGGGGGCCGCTAGGCCCCCCCTCAAGGGGTGCAGGGGGGCGGAGCCCCCTACGCGGGGGTTCGGGGGCAGCACCCCCGAATTTTTTTTTCGCACCAGGACGACATATTTCCAAGACCACATGATATTTAGGTGGTTTTTCGACACATGGTTTTTTGCCGATGGTTTTCTATTTCCGGTTAAGGAATTAGGGTTTTGGACTAATCCATGTCATTGGGTTAGGTTTTTGGATGCCGCTAACTCCTATATGTATATTGTATTGTAAACAATGTAACACAATGTATGAATATAATATATGCTAGTTTCCCCAATTTGGGTTTCCAGGGGAAAAATCTCTGTGTAATGTTTGCATTTGCCATTGTATCTTTTCTATTCTTTTTGAATATCTGTTTATAGTAGACATTGTACAAGTTTATAATTTACATTTGGTATCAGAGCTTTATTGGCTTCAGGGGGATGCCTTTGTCGTCAAGGGTTTGGCTCAGGACTGTGATAAGCCTTGTTACAGTGGGAGATCTGCGGTATTGTTTTTCAGGTGAAAAGTAATGGCAAGCAATTCGAAGATGGAGATCAAGAAGTTTAATGGGAAAATCTTTGAGTTGTGGAAGCTCAATATGGAAGATCTTTTGGTGGACAGAGATCATTGGATCATGGTAGATCCAAGTACTGCACCTACAAGAACTTTTGCAGATGACTGGAAAAAGACGGATCAGAAGGCAAAGAGCACAATTCGACTATGTCTCTCCGATTCAATATTACTGAATGTGTCAGAGGAAGCTACAGCCAAGGATTTATGGGAAAAGTTGGGGAAGTTGTATTAGTCTAAGTCCCTGGTAAATAAACTATTCCTGAGAAAGAAGTTGTATAACTTGAGGATGAGAGATGGAGACTCGGTG